>LUCH01000517.1:105877-189327 GCA_013368495.1 Paragonimus heterotremus
TGAAAGGAAGGGTATATAATGCCTGTGTTCGTTCCATTTTGCTTTATGGTTTGGGAACGTGGTCTGTTCACAAGGAAGATATCAACAGGCTTTTTGTGTTTGATCATCGTTGCCTCCGCCAGTTAGCCCACACTAAGTGGGCTGATCGCGTGAGCAATGTGGAAGTTCGCCGGCGAGTATTCCGAAATGCTCGGGATGCGCGATCAACTAGTCAACCAATTACGTTGCACAGTTTCAGATGGTTGGTTCATGTTCTCCGTTTGTCATCTGATCGTTTACCGTACCGAGCATTATTTACTGAGACCACCAACAGTTGGGTAAAACCGCGTGGTGGTCAAGCAACAACGTGGTCACGAAATATGAAGACCTTGACTGATCCACTGAGCAAAGTGGGTAGGTGTCGCCTGTCTGGATGAGGTACTCGTGAACCCTCAATTGCCCAGTTACAAACGCTACCTGAGATGTCTGTGTGTCGCTGTTAATGGCGAATTTGTATCCACACCATTTCTAGTTCTTTCGCTTAGTCTTCTTTCAATAATTTTTGATCTTCTTAGTGGCGTTTTCTTCCAGGATATTCCATGTCACTGTTTAGGTGAGCAGCATCCCGAGTCACAGTACCTTTCGATCAGGCTCATTGCTGTTATGATGATGACGACGCTGAGTAACTTGGGTTGTAAACTTTTTTGTGAAGTCGGTACCGGTATATAGAGTGAACCGGACTATGGATAAAATGACTATGAGAGATTCAGTGTTTTGACCAGACGGTTTTATGAGAATAACGCACGTAGATTGCGAGGGCTAGTAAGCGATTGCGCTCCACACACTCCATAGGTCGGCTTGAACGAATCGGTCGAGTTGATCAGGTGGGTCGATTTGACCAAATGCGCAATGATCACCAATCAGCAAGCCTGTATCGATTCTCCAGCTACCCAAGCCGAATGATGCTCTTGCATGCGTTCAGATAGTCGTGTTGTTATGCGGCCTATGCAACTTGATTCACAGAAACAAACAAAAAGTTAAACACAAAAAGAAGCAAAATATGCAAGCAATACAGGTTTCAACTGAGGACGCAAAACCAGTGTGGGGATAAATCCTACACGTAAGTGAGAGACGACATAGATTTTGTTAAGTGCTACGTTAAGCCTCCTGGTTGTATTTTCAGCATTGCAATCGCCTTTGAATGGCAACGTAATATGGACAGGTTTTTCGTACACAATGTGCAGTATGTCTACCTCTGTTCTGTTCACCATGTACTTACAAATGAATGGTTGTGCATAGCCGTTTTCAAGGAGTATATTAAGTATAAGCCGTTCTTCTTCTTCTTCTTCTTCCACAGTGTCATCTGAGCAGATTTGCAAGGCTCTATCTACTAAACACCAGATTAGGTTCTTTCTACTCTTGAAGTTTCACCAACACATTTTCACTAACTTGAAATTAATGCCTACCATTACTCATCTTGATTGTTCACAACGCAGCTCACAGCCATAAAAATTTGACAAAGAATAAAATGTTTGTATATACTAAAAGTCGATGCAATCTCCCTTATTCCCTACGGTTGTCATTCAGAATCCACCGTCAGATCTCTTCCTTAGATACAACTATTAATTCAAGATACAGTTCCCGTAGTATTAAATATATGTAGGTGATCGGTCATCTATGAAATTACCAGGCTGCTTAAAATGAAGGTACAAGAGGGTTAAATGAGAAGATGTACTTGTTGACGTATTGACAGATGGAGCATCTGCCTTGAGTCTGTCCTGTGAATCACACTTTTAATACTATAGCTGATGGCTTTATCTCTTGATTGCGAGAAAAAGCGTATCTTTGTATGGCAAGGGAGATTTAAAAGTGATTATCAGCAGCGCGAAAAATCCATGGCTTTCTAGAGTGACCGTCGGCAAATCTCATCAAGTATGTTTGGAAACTGCCGGGGGAGGAGTAGATTACTTCCATTCCATTAGTAAAATCAAGCCAGGTTGCATGGATTATTTTTCTTGTGCGGACAATTAGAGTAGCAATATTAGATATCACGGTGATAAAACGGTACGCACTTTTCATGGTGGCTTCCGTCGAGTTTATTGCTGCTGAATGGTTTTTAAATGAATCTTATCAAGTCCGTCAGTTGCATGATGTTACACATCTTTGTTTGACGACATAGTGTCCACTGAACAGGTGTTATCAGAATAAACTAACTATAACATACCACTGTGTAATGTTCTTTGGTACACCTGAAGAACAAGTAGTGACTTCAGAAGCAACTAGTTATATTGCTTCTCATACGCTTTTTCATAGAGCTTGACTAGGCTTAAAAAGTCACAAATGCTACCCTAAACGTGGCTGTCAAATCCGCCTTTTGCAGCTGGTGCTCACCAATCACTTGCTGAACATAACTGTTGACAGTGAAACAGAAGTAGGCATTTAAGTGGTTCAGTTGCACAATGGTAACTATATGTTTAGTGAGATAAAAATTTATCAACTTGAATAGGAATCCTATTCTGCACTAGACCAAGATTTTCGTGATAATCAGTCTTTCAATTCACATAGCCCTATTAGTTTTCGGCAGGCGTAGAGAGAGTTCTAGTGCACCGATTGTGCAGTCTTCTTAGCTACCACTAGGACAGCAGAACATTCAGTCTGATCTAATAATCTGCGTTTTACGTACATATCCCTTCGGCATATCCTAAAAGTCTGTGACAACCCCAGACTGAAGTAACGTACAAAACCCTGCAGTCTTTGCATCCAGGATTTAAATAGAAGCTCCTGAACGCCAGTTCAAATTTCCCCGCTTGCTCATCTTAGGACATCAATGCATGACACAAAACAGCTGTTCTAGTCTAGTAAACTGAGGTATGGCTTGGAATACCAGCGACTAAACGAAAGTGAGATAATGGCCAATCATATCGTCCCGGAAAGTAGATGTACAACAGTAAATAATTTCAAATTATTATTTTGCGCCACCTCAAAAACCAATTCTCTCAATTTCACAAGTTTCGTGCACAATAAAGACTGTCGAAATTCTGCCTCCTTCAGTAGTTCAAATTCAGCAAAGTTGCCTTTATTCCTTTAGTATTTGGTTTTATCGTGCAAGACGAGTCTGTTGGAGAGAAACACTGGTCGAAGAGATGTTGCTTTTGATAATCGCGTTCTAGAATAATGGTTATTCATCAGCAGTTGTAGAGAATTTTAACAAGCTACCGCGCTTGCTTCAACATCACCCAAACTGAATGTCCATCTCTGTTTGCCGTATAGGGATAATGAAATCCCATCTCACGGCAGCTGTAGGCACATGGCTTGTGCAACCGAACTGGTAATGCTGCTCACTACCACTGAAACCATCTCTGCCGTTTAACACCGAATCGTGCCGAGCTACTAAAATAGGCAAGATGGAGCAGCAGTTGCGCAATCGAATCAACAAACACATTTCAGTTTAAGTTCAAAAACGGTCATGACTACCAGATTATCCGTCTCAAGTTGGTACATGACATATCATTAGGACCCAGCATCATCGACCACTGGACACTTGTCAGACGTTCGACCCAAATAAACCTGGATAAAGACTTTCGGGAATGTGTTGTATCAAAAATCGAGGGTTTTTCCGGTTCGCGGAGGTGGTGGCAATAAACAAATGGAAGCCACCCTTCTGAAAACAAAAAGGCGTGCACATCGATACCAGATTACCTTGTTAACTGATGTGTACTGATGTGAGTGTATGTGCATGTTGTTTGACTTCACGACCGCCACGGAACATTGCTACATAAACCTGCAGACTGCAGTATGTGCCTGATGGGATGCAGTGAAATGTGCTGGAGAGACGCATTGATGGAAAACAATTTCTGACTTTTGTCCAAATTCTCATTGAACTCATTGAAATTCTCAAATCTGATTGAGTGCATCAATGCAATCTCAAGTGTACATGCAAACAACCTTCTCAAAACACATCTATATACGTCGTCTAGATAAATGCCAGTCCTGGACTTTTAGGATGGTTGTTGCCAAAGAGGTGTGTAACGATATTGAACAACTTTTGTACATAGTTGTCCCGTCAAACTAACTAGCTACGTGACCGTTTTACAAGGCAGTGATTTGAACAAAGAATGCATCAGTTTTGAAAATATGCCTAATTGACTGGGTTACAGAAAACCAATATTGGGTATTTGTCGTTCGCTTGTTATGAGTCAGCGGAAGGTTATGCGTTCATCCGGCGACAAGTCAATACACCCATGAATTCTGTGAAAACGGCGTTCTTTATTTAGTCCAATGGCACAAATATAGGAATACTTGTCAGTAACTATGGATTTGTCAAAGGAAACTTTACAGAACGCGCATTTGACAAGTTCATAAATCAGTTCAGTACCTGTTACAGCATCATTCCAGTGAGTTCACATTTTGATCCTATTCAGTAGGGTTTGTAGGACGTGCACAACCAATCGTGATAAATTCTATTCTCAACTACTTTACGCTTGAACACGACAAAAACCCAGAATACGTTGTCACGAAGTAAATTAGAGAAATGTAAAAGTGGCCAGCACTGATGTAAGAATACACTCACATGTTCAAACTGAGGCGTATCATATAAATAACACCGAGAACAGATTCTGTCTAATTCTTTGCCACTTATAAGCATTTTTGCGAATGTACCGGTAACAGCCCAGTACTCAAGACAGTTGTCATGGTGTGGAATTTAAAATGTTGTTTTACCCCTCGAGGCTGCCCAATATTCCGTAATGCGAATTTGAAAGAAACAGAACATGCTGATCAGATGGAAGATTTCAGTTTGTGCTACTGTGTCCGACTTGTAAACACGCTTATCTTATGACGTTGCGCATGTGACTTATTTTTGTATGGACGAAAGAGCACTGTAGTTAGTTACATTTGTGATTTGAATTGGAATTGTTGTTTGGTTGGTTACAACTCGTAAAATGATGTGCAAAAATTAAACATTCTGACCAGCTGTGTTTTTAAGATTCATGCGGTAGACTGGAAACCATTACTGCCGGAGTTAGCTGAACATGTGAAACTATAAGAACACTAATCCCTAGTAGTGAAAACTGGAGAGCAAGACAGTTTTGTTCTAGGCTAACGCAAAATCACTGACTCTTCGTTCCAAACAGTTCATCCCGAAAACGAATTGGAGATAGAATTCCGCAGAAGCATTCTTGAATGTTGACAGCATATCAGACAACGAACAATTTTGCGACTTAATTAGTGTTCGAGATGAAAAACACAGCAATAGCTGGATGTTCTAAAACACTTTAAGACGTTCCAGACAGACGGTGTCTTAGTAGGTTTTGGTTGTACTGTGGTCTATTTATTGGGAATGGTCGCACACAGTATGAGTCAAAAGTGGTGCAGAGTGACGCCCACCATAGAATAGAGTTTTCAACAGATTGCGAATGATCATAGTTAATCGAGCATTTGGTTTTCATAAATTCAACGTCGTTCACATTCAAAATTGTATATCACAGTAAAACCTTGGTGAAAATGTTAGGGTGTTGATAAATAGAACAACGTTCAATATTAAATGTGGTTTTCACAATCTGTAGGCCCCAGTTCTGCTTTGGTTGATGCTTGTCAGCACTGCATATTGTTGACACGGCGATGAGTTGAGTTCCTGCCTTTTCTCGCAAGAAACTAATAGCCTCATAGTAGATACAATCAAATCACCGTATCCAACCATTCAAATACATCCGTTTGTGAGTAATACCAGGGTTGCCGGAATGCTTCGAAAGTGGACAGCAATTTTCATGTTGACCCCATCCTATGATCTCGTGATAAGATCTTTGTTTGGGGTTTAAACCGTAGAAACCATTCACTTTACCGGCTCATCTTTTTTTTGATATTCAGTAGACCGGTAGACTGTTTTAAAGCCGATTTCACTTACAGTTTGTAACAATCTTCGCGTTCACTTATGCTCCACAGCAGTCCTGTTTGAAAGGCCGAGTTTCATTCTTATTGGATTTAATCAACTGTGAGTTTCCATGCCACAACCAGGAGTAAAACAGCGACCGTATCTTTATACGACCACCTGGATGACCAAAGAACCATCGGTGTCATACCACGCGTGACCTATTTACAAACCGTGAAAGCCTAACTACATTCCCTTGCGGTCATTTTTCAATTTGGTCCGACATATTTGGAGGAAGCAACTGTCTTGCCAACCTAAATCATGTTAATCCTTAATCCTTCAAAACATTACAGTATTCACAGGTAGGAATTCGTGGATTTGGTTGACTTAAGTTAACCTCCACCCACATTTCTTGATTATTCATAATTGTATGTGGTTGAGAATAGAGTACTGATAATACACTCCTGCCTGATGTTAACTCAACGGAACAGTGACTAAAAAGTCGCCTCATTAGACCGTGGGGAATAATTAAATTTCCAAGCATGACACGGATATTCACTGTCAACGAGCTGTTTATAGCACAAACCTTAACTCTGGCACTATTGTTTGAAACGTACTGGCTATGTGAATTGAAAAACTGCTGTCACATACGATTGACCATTGACTTACATCAACCATCCGTCGAAAATTCCCAGTAATATAGTGCTGAACAAATTATGGTACACGTTTTGTTGATTAGTTAACGTGCATCTACATGTGTACCACACATACATAAATGATTCAGCACTTTTTATGAAAGAATGAATAAGCTAATGGTTTTAAGAAAAACTCAACTGCAACTGCATTTATTCAAATAACGTTTGAGATGCAATCCAACCAAGGAGCCTTCGTTATTACTGATAACAAAAACCGAAGTATTACTCCTTTCTCTTGACCTCAATTCAGCGTGGTGATTTGAACAATAGTGCAATCGTCTGGGGAGTGAGTTGACGTGAAATCTCAAGGGCTTGCCAGAACAACGTGTGTGTGAAGATCATGAATGGCACATGAATATTTACACCGGTAAGTATTGGGAATTTCAACAGTATAAATTAAACGTCATACTCTTTCGGTCACAAACAGACTAAAAGCGGCTTGTATGAACAGGAAAAGTCTGGTCGAATAACTACTTATGTACATCTTACGAGTAAGTTCCCGTAAACACGGTTTGGTAGACACTGGAGACATTGCTTAATCACTGAACAAGTGCTATACACTGTGTATTATTTTTACTAGTATTAACACTCACACTCATCTTATCATCACACAACCGAAGTTGTCTACATGGGAACATGTGTAGTAAAGAACGATAACAAAGTAACTGACCCATCGAGCAGGTATCGTGTGATTATAGGAATAAACAAGTCGTATGGAAGAGAACGTCAATAGTTAACCTCTAAACATTGATTAGTGACAAACGTTTATCACGCATTGAAACCCAAGTTCTCATATGCCTCATACTTTGACAGTAATAATATTTTGCCAAAGACTGAACTTTACATAACTGATCGCAGCTGTTGCATTTCTATCGACTTTTCTGTCAGCCTCCGTTGACAAAAAGTAATGGACTCGAACTTCGCACCTGCTGAACTTCGTCAATAGGGTGCATCCGGGTTACGAAAGGGAGTAGGACACTGACAACGCTTTCGTTTGGTAACCCTGTTAATGGCTGCGCTATCGACGACTCTAGTCCAGTGCTTTTTCAAAAAAGGCTGACTGAAAAATCTATAAGCATGCAGAAGCTTCAATCGGTTGCGATTGGTGTTCGGATTATATAAGCCGAAATTTCTCACTCTCCATCAGTAATCCATTTCATGAATTGCTAGAATCCTCAGTTTAACGTCTTCACTTTTCGATGTCTTATACTATGAAAGTGACATTGGGTGGTCAATATCATCAGCTTCTAATTGCATACAAACGGGGTTCCGTTAAGTCACTGTTTCATAGAGCCAGGCGGATTTGCACCCCCGATACACTGCAGGTGGAACAGGAATTGCTGAGACAAACTTTACTAGCAAATGGGTACCCCGACAAATTCACCGGGGCACATAATACGGTGAAGAAGAGCACTGGGCTCATACTGATGGCCCAGAAGAAGAATGTTTTTCTATTCTTGCCATTCAAAGATGATCATTTAGCCAATGATATAAAGCACAAATTAAAGTCTGCTATCTCTCGCATGAATACGGCTGCGCAGTTGCGCATATTTTAAACCACCAGAGGACCAGTTCTCCGCAATCGCGAATGTAGCTTGCTAAACTCTTCTGTCTTCCATGTTGTTTACCAGTTCACTTGCAGTTGCAGTGACGTTTACATAGGCAAAACAGATCGACAACTATCACAACGGGTCGCCGAACACATGCCTACGTGTTTGAAGAAACAGATGACGCACCAGCCTCAACTGGGTGCACTGACGGCTCGAAACCCAACGTCATCGGTTGCTAAAGACATCGTGACAACAGGTCACCAAGTCGACCTATTAAACTTATTCAGTTTACTATTGCGCAATCGGAACCCGGAGCTACTAGTTTTCTGTAAATGAAGGCTTATCAGAACTCACCAGCCGACGGTGTGTGCACAAGAGTGGTTCCGAGAACGTATCCGGTTGTTATAGTCGTCATTACATAATACTTGATGTGATTTTATGTGTCTAACCCCTGTCTGTCCTTATCTGTATACAACTAGCACGTTTTAAATTTGCGACTGATGAGAGTAAATGAAATGATAACATGTTGCAATAAATATCTTCTACCTGCTGTGATGAAATGTCACGCAGCTTATTTTTTCCTGGGGTGCGTACTTGGGTCTCACTTGCCGAAACAAACACTCCAAAAGTAGTTCAGACACTCATAGAGAATCGATTTGTGTTTGGTCTGACGTTTAATCTGTCAGAGCATGCTACCTCCGGTGTCAAAACCTCAGATGTGCACTCACTTGTCTGCAGACACTGTGTGGATCGATGTGCATCTGCGTCAACTGACCAGTTCATACTTGAGAAGGCTGAGTGAAAAGTATTTGAGAACTCATCGAAGACGACTGGTTGTGTCTTAATTAAGACTGATCGATTAAAACCATTGTGCTCTGAGTGAGAACCCGCAACAACATATTAGTTACTCCTTTCTATTTATTCGACGACTTAGCCCTGGAAGCCAGAATACGGACCAGGTTTTCATCAGAGAATAACGCCTGTTAGTGGTTTAGGTGTATAAAGTGAAGTGTCCATAATCGGGACCTAAGGACTGTTGACTGCCATAGCTAAATAAGAAATCGTGACAGGAACCTGAAGTTAAGTAGATCTAGCGATTTTTGTTAGTGAGTTTAGTATTCAGATACGTGTGTTTCACCAACATACTTCGACAAACACCATACTAACTATTGTGATCCAGGACTGCTTGCATCCACTTCATCTCATGCAAGACTGTGAAGCACACGGATGACCGAAGAAGAGTTATCAGTAATCTTTCAGTTACAAACTTATTCAGTATATAGTTAACGAAAGTTTGAAGTCAAACTCATTAGGTCCGGAAACCCGTATGCCTTCAGCATAATGTTCTGTCAGTACTACTCGTTGTTAAAATAAGTGGACCGTTGGATTCATGTGCTCAGGATTCATGTGGAGATAGGTAGTTTTTACATGAACTCAGGTCCACAACATTATAGCCAATCATATTCGTCATTGTTATCATCTCTTTTGTGAGAATCGCATAGGTTGGCAATTAACCCAGTTACCCCATTACATCCAAATAGGCTAGAAAAAATCTACCAATGTCAAGCAGTTGGCTATCTTTCTCCAACTTGTTTCACCGACAAACAAAGACAACGATAGACAGATAAAAGTGATTACGCCTTAGCAGAAAAGCAAGTGCTGACAACCAACTGTCCCATTAGTTCACCTTCACTTGTTGACATCTAATGGCTAATCTACATTGCTCTGACATTCGCAGATATGTTTGGCTGATAGCGCTACACAGTTATTGTCAGACGTTTACAGCTAAACTGAATACAAGGAAAGACGTCATGCTATGATTTCCCGTCCAGTTTTTCCTAGTTGCATGAAAGGAATTTACCGTTCAACATTAACTATAATACGCCCAGGTCAAGTTATCGTGGCTAAATACACTTAACTTATTCAGAATGCCTTCTGTAACTACGTGGATATCAACTCAAGACTGATTGTGCGATAAGAAACACATTAAAAGGACCAGTTCATCAATGGTTGCACGTGTAACACAAGACTGTTAGCACAAATGTGTACAAGCATGAATGGAACCTAAAGTCTTTTATCAGCAGTCGTATTCGTCAAACCGCATGTCGAATAACTATTACGAAAACTGTCCAGTTTCTACATTAATTATTAACCACCTGTCATTTTAACCCATATTTACGATGTTCTCTAATTTACCATGGTATCATACCTTGAAATATTTTTTGACTGCTTGCCGATTTTAACGTTGACTGGTTTAACAGAACACTGGTGGAAGTACTGGGATAGCAAGTTATTTACGCTTCATTTGTGTAAGCTGCCGTAACCGGTCCAGTTTAAATAGTCCACTGATTCATCTCTTCAGCCACTTCCCGTAGCTGTCATGGAAATAACTAGGACCCACTATTCCGGCTATTCATCTTATTGCGCAAACTGTTTTGTAGAAGCTTAGAACTATCTGGACTGATGGGCAGAACTCTGAAGCAAGCCATGTTACTTACTGTAACTTACGGTGATCTGACAAACCCGGTTTCACATTTTCGGCTCATGAACTGTGGTACATAATTTCAACACGCGATCTATTCCGTATCTGCACTGTAAATATCCCTATAACGGTCGCCCAGTAATCATCATTCATCAACTGACACACGCAATGTTTAGTGATCATCCGTCCTTAGTAGTCATAACCGGGATTTTAGGCTGTCGGCTGACAGTCCTTATATGTGACCCAGTACTGTGAGTGATTGCAAACATGATACAGCGCGGAGGACGAAAAACGTTTTTATACCACCGAGGTGTTTATTGTCTTGAAGTGCTAAGTACTTTTTACCCAATTCACGCGGACTACATGCAGAGGAAAGTTGCGGAACATGAAATATTTTGGCTTTAGGTGAAAATTCTTAATTCGAATCTGTGTAGACAAGTCTACAACAGTCAGACTGACATGTTAAGGTGTATAAACCTGTACTGCGAACACTGACAATAACTTAAACTCGGTGATTCAAACCTCTCTTTCAAAGGTGACAGTTTGATGTACATATTCGGAAAGATGATCACTGGCAACTTAAAACGCAAGTACAATGCATCAAAGTTTGTTTTATTCTCATAAACGTTTGGGCTGTCACTACAGTGGATCAAAAAGCGAAGTCCTGTATTTTTCACCAGTCGTTGTGTATACCAATTTTCCTGAAGTTGCGGAACAACCAACATCGGTGTATTTAAAAGTGTGCTTCAGGCCAAGATCAAGGAACATATCCCAGACGGGTGAAGAGATGTCAAAACTCACCCGCTAGTGTATGACACATCGTAGATGAAACATCGCCTTATCCAGTACAATGTACTTGTCGAACATAGTTGACAATGTTAACATTGCATCTTCTTTTACCATCCTGACGACTATCTGTAATTCGTAGATTCTCAAGCATATGGAAGGCTCATCAACCAATCGTCAGCAGCAGGTTTTGTGTACACAAAATTGATAGCTATCAACCTTTGCTTGTCGTAGTTTCGGCTCTGATAATCCCGCCCAGTTTGTACTTTTAGTCATTCCAATTAAATTGTGTTGTTTTCTGATTTCATGCAAGTCACAAATTTACGACTTACAATAGTGCATGATGTAAATTCATGTTGTAGTTTGTGTTTTGAGTGAATTAATCAACTTACGATAAGAATGTTGTGAGAAAGACGCAGTGTTCTAATCGAGGTCGCACTAACAAAGGTGCAAAACTCACAGAGAGATGTAGGTGGTGAGGTCAGCAAAACTGTGCCTGACGTAAGTGTTTGAATTCGATGGCTATTAGTTAAAAGATTGAGCTGAAGAAGACAAAGAATACCCGTGTGCGGTATTGTTTGTCAAGCTTTTACGCATTAAGCACTGAGATAGGCTGTTTTATGAACACAATATCATTACGTGATATGGATTTGATGTTATTGTTAAGTAGGAAAATTGTAAAAGATTTGATCGGGTCAGTAGTGTGGCATATTATCAGGGTGCTTCGCAATGGATGACCCGGCGTTACAATGATCTAGTCAAACGGTTTGAGGAATTTTTCTGTCCCCCACTGATGTAAATGCCAGTATGCTCGAGCAATGCAGGTCTTCCTGCAGCTGCAAATGAGCTGATAGATAATGCTTGCGACCAGATTATTGGGTGAACTGAATATCGGGTTTGTGAAATTTATCCTATAGGTTCAATCCAAGAGACTCAATTTAGTAGCAGGTTATTTGCAGCCCACTATCAACTGACGTTTTTGGCACACAGGTTTAGTCAACGTATTGTAAGCAGGTTATCTTCCTACGTACCACATTTATCAAGGGCGTTTCTGAATTTCAAATTCCGTGAGCGTTCACAAACTATAGGGGATATCAGTTCATCAACAACGCTTTGATTTAAGTAGTTTATTTCGTTGCAAACATCTGCTATACAGGTCCGCTCAGTTTTATGGAAAACGTTTTGATGGAATTGCATGTAAAAACAACGGATATGTTACTTGAACATTGGAGTTAATGATCACTACAAGTAGTTGTGTGATAAACAGACTGGAATCAGACAGGAGCTTGAAGTTTCTTAAGCACAATGTTTAAAAAGTATAGACTCGGCCTCATGTGTGACTTGAACTAAGTATATAAGACCACCTAATTTTATACAATAGACAAAACTCTTGTCCTTCGGTGAAAATCACAGTGCTATGGATATATGGGTTATGAAGTTTGTTTACGGCTTGCTTATCATGAATCTGCTCCGTATTCATCCCAAGATAGAAATATCTGTTAAAATTTTGTTTCAGTGGAGTTTCCACTTTTACATCAATGCTCTTCTAAACGCTTCTGTCAATCAGTGATACCCTGTTGTTTAAATATTGACAATCAGTGTTGTTTGTGCGTAAAAGACAACCTTCCCTGCTGACAGTTTACCCTGACCGTGCCGTTTAAATTTGCCATCTCTAGGCACATCAGTCAATCGTTTTTACCATGCCTATTAACGTGGACATTCTGTTTGTCCTACGGAAAAAGACTGACGAGATTTGTTTTAATTTACAGAACAAGAAAGTGGGTTGTTACCAACTGGATTCCGATTGCGTTCAATTACGGTTTTTGTAAATTTTCTGGTTTGTCTGCGTCAATCTATATCAAGATGGCTTGAGCTTTAAGAGAGCGACGGTTGAATATGTGTATTCGTCCTCCAGTGGGCAGGAGTGTTTCATTTGTTACTTGAGTTGTTTAAGTAAACAACCCGTCTGCCGTAGCACTAACATCGCAATAGCTATGAGCAACTCATCACATTTAAGCCATAAACTATCGAGTGTTTTGTGTATTTCTTAACCTACGCAATCACTTACAGTTGTGTTCATTTTCCTGGTCAGATGATAACATACATCACTAAAGAGAGTAAGGTTGAGTCTGGATAATCCCCCATGTAAGTGAACCGCTTGTAACTTAAGTGGTTTCCTATTTCAGTCATTCCTGGCAGTTGAAATATCAAGTAAACAAACGGAGTCCGAAGTCAAGCCAATTAATAAGTGATACTAACGACTGTTTGGAGCAACCGCTGTTGACGACAAAGACTGACAAAAGTTAAATTTACGGTATTAGACAGTAAACAGACAGTCCACTAACAATGGGAAAATTGATGTAGGCACTAATTTCTTGAGCTGTTGTGCTTCATCGCCTCATAGGCTGAATTCGACCAGTCGGCTTTTCTGGTCGGCCGGCAAACCAACAGACATCCACCATGGCCCCAGAAGTGCATGAAAGGGTTATGAAAAATAACTGGTCCTAGTCATCATTAGCGAATTGGTGGACACATGTTTTCACCAGTACAACACGCCAGAGAATCGAACCCACGACAAATGAATAAGTGCGGCTATATTCCAAACACTTATCCAGTAGTCCACAGAGTTGAGTACGCTGAAGGTATGGGAAAGTTGTAGATTTCTAACCTCAGTGCCCTTGTTAATATTGGCGCAACTACGTCCTCGAGTCAGAAGTATTCAGTGGAAAATGTATGTTCGTATGAAAAGAGGGTAATTACATGTAATGGAAATGAAAATAAATATACACTGAAGTAGAATGACAGGCATAAACACAAGGGAGAGCTCACCTCCGAGATCTCTGACTCAATAGCTTCAATTACGCTTGGAGTCATTAACTCGAACGGACTGTTTTACGGAAGCTTTCGTAGAAGGATATTTATGTGATTACGAAATCTACGTCTACTTTTCTCTAAGATGGTGAAGTGTCGTTTACTCACTGTAGTGTCGTTTGCTTAAATGTTTTAGTGTTGTTTGTTTGATTGGCTGGTCACTTGGCCGTTCAGTATTTTAACCGATTTACGTGAGGTCGAAAACAGCCTAAACCCGGGGTAGCTGTGGTTCTGTCTATTGACAGTTATAAGTTTAAACTTGTGGAGCCAGCCATGTTATTGCAATTAGATTTCCATGGGTGTTATGACAAACACGTGTCAGCTTGACTAGAACGACAGATATGCAGTCTATCGCACATGCGGTTTCCACGTTCAATTCAACTTGGCTTGGTAAGATGAGATTGATCGAATTCAGAAAACACTGAAGAATAACAATTTGAGCTGAAAATGAACTGCGGGGTTGTGAATACTGCTTGTACAATTGGCCGGTCGTTTTCGATCAAGCGACACACGTGACCCGTGTTATCCTGTCGTCAGTCAGGAGTGCGCATGTCAAACTGAACACTGCACTCGTATTGATGAGCCAAGCAACTAGTATCCACGCTCTTGCTGATGTTCGCACACAATAGTTGAGGTTCCCAAAATCCCTCCCATCCGTTGTACCGAGTGTATTACAGTTGGGGTTGGTGTATGACTAGCTACATTGTATGTGAACTGATAGTCAAACGTTGCTCACAGGCTGCATGCAATGACTAGAGGGCAAAGTAATGACTATAAATTAAGAAGACGACAAAACATAAATTACGGCCAATTAACGTGTAGTACTTACCCTCGAATTGGTGTCGGCCAAGAGATTTTGCAATGAGAAAATCTTTCGTTTGTCCGTCTTCGTTAAACATCAGATAGGCGTCTTGGTTAGGTAATTAATGCAATGTACTTCACTCAATAACTGCTGCCCAAACGTGTATGAAATATAAGCCGAATATTTTTCAACATAACTTTTTTATCCACAGTAAAAATAAGTGCACAGAAGAACTGGGCGACTCGAGCAACATTACATCTGAAAACGTTTTCACTCTGAGCTTGTTAGGGTTCATCAATCACACAAAATTCGGCTGTCAGTACTAAATGAACAAAATCTCAAAGGCAAATGTTTGTCAAAATCACAGTGGCTGCGTTGATTGTCTATGAACAGAAGACCGGTTTCACTGCCCCGACAGGGAATGGAATCAGTGAAAATTCTCAATGATGTACTGACCTCGTGTCCGATTTTCTGTTGCGAGTTCTGCCTGACCGTAGACCGGCGGTATACCGACTTTGTCATAACCTAAATTTCTAAGCACAGTGCTTTGTTTGTGCACATTGTAGATGAAATCCTGTGGTAGTGTCGAATTATCAGAGACCCATGAACTCAGGGCGTCCACGTACAGCGGATTAACCACCTGGCTTGTACTCGGTTCCATACTGTAAGACAATTGCATGAAATATAAAATCAGTTGAATGACCAGTAAGTTCGTTACTCCTATATTTATTACTGTGCGTAAGTAATTATAAGCCAGTAGAGTTGCTTTGTATATGAGGTACCGCTAAGCTCCTAAAAACATCACAAACTGTATCAAGCATATAAAGTTGATCCCCGGTCATAAAATATTTGACAACTTAATAACGTAATGTCACGAAATGTCGAAAACGTGGTAAAAAAAATATTACTAACTGAGTATCACATGTTAAGTGTAGACCGTATCACATGAGCTGCGTCAGTGGTAACATCCTCCAATGTTTTAAAACAAATGTCATTTGTAATGTAAGTGTTTAACCACTAGAGAAGCTTAATTGGCGATAAACCTTAAAGACTATAGTGTGTCATCAACTGTATGCTGATCATATTATTTCGCCCAGTGTGGTGACAACATTGGCACCATGCAGTACCGAATAAATACAGCAGATGAACTCTGGTTGAATCAGGGAGTGTCATATCTCCAATCTCCTCCACTACCGACTGAGATCTCAATTCCCTCTTTCTGCTGAGATTCCTACACTCCATTTGGAATAACGGACCACTTGTTCTATTCTCTGACCACATATGTGTGATTAAAGTTGATTTTTTTTAGAAACGCAGAGTGTACGGGAAATACGGCCAGTTCAACGTGGCTGATCGTGAAGTAGTTCCCGCCCAACCCGTGTTGCATCAGATCAGGATAGATATAATGCGGTGTGGTAGCCACTTTGTTCACATTAGTCAGTCGTAACTGTATTGCTTGCAGATTATAAACATTCAACATTTAAAGAATGGTGTCCAGATGTATGAAAACTGGACTACAACAGTTGTATGGATAAAATCGGAATCAACCTTAAAACTGAGATAGTTCCAGCCTAAATAAGAGTTGATAAGATCCGTTTCTCTTTTCACAAACGGAAAGGAGCAACTAAGTAACATGTTGTCAGAGACTATTTACAATCGATCGATCGCGATTTGCGATAGTAAGTTACGCATTTTATGTTTGTTTTACCATCAGTTCAGATTATTTCAAAATGTGTGCGATCATTGTCATGTTGTCGAACTGATCTTTTAATGCAAAGGCCACTCAAGTGCATTTCGTGGGAGACCGAACAATAAGACCATTGGATTCCCTTATTACAAAGCACTAGTCTATTGGTCGTCTGAAACAAGCACAACTGGGCAGCCAGGTACGTACGAAACAAAGTAGATTTTAAGTTGCACTCGGTCTGATACAACAGCCAATTTCTTCGAAATCTTTCAGATTGTAAGAGTTTCTTCGTTATTGGTCTAGTTAATGAAAGTATGCTGGTTCGAATGTATCAGCCAAAGTTATGTGTACAAAAGTAGCGGTGGATTGACTTGGTTCTAACTACACAATTCTTCGTGTAATTGTCCATGTTTGACTTGATACCTAGAGCACACAGTCTACATGCTTAAAGTGTACAAATGATAAATGGAAAATGATAATTAAGGTAGCACTAACCATCAATTCTGCTTAATCAGGTTTTATTGGTCAAACGGGAAGCAGTGTTTCTTACACTGCATGTCCCAACCTACATCTAATGGAGAACATTCAGTAATCAGCAGCGCCCTTTGGAGTTCAACCGTGCATTGAGCCTACTTCTTAAACGAATTTGCCACCTTATGAATATAATATAATAACATCCACTCATTCGCACACCGCAGAGTAGCATTTTCTACTAGGATAGCAGCCGACTAAGCTTGATGATGGTAAGCCCTTCTGTGTCTATACATGACGCGTAATATGTGCGCTACTATGGGACAGGTAACTGAAACATTGCTAATACTTTGTCAGTAACTATTGAGGTGTAACTAACTAGAATGAGCCAGTGCTATAGATTTCGTAGTCAAACAATGTCAACGAGCGATAATCGTTATGTAGTGCAATGCATGCTACCAATAGTACCAAGCAAACCATATCATCCAAATTTCTAGTTTAATAGGATTGTTGCAAATGGTTAACTCAGAAATACACCTCAGTTATCAAGACGGTTCGTATGAACACGCCTAATCTTTTGTTTACTCAATTCAGTGAAAGCAGTCCCTCCCGCGGCTGTATCCGTCTTTCTCGGCAATGAATTTATCATCTTTAGTGGGTCACGTGGAGCGCGGCAGCCGACGTTATTTCACTTCTATCAACAGACGTGATTTCAAATGGATGCAACGGCGTACAAAGACGCTAAACACTTTAAAGAGACCAGATTATTTCAGTGATGAGACACCCAAACACAAATGAAAATGTGATAGTTACCTAGCATGGGTTGGTATCTGTGGCCAGTCGTTCAAATCATTCTTGCTGTACATCCCGGAAGTTGTCATGTTTGCCAAAGTTAATATGTGCCTCAGTCCATCATTCTTTGCTTTCGTTATCCAAGCGGTTAATAAGTTGGGCCCCGTGAACAATCTCCCGGGTTTTAATAGGAATCACGTTTGGCATGCTGTCGGTTTTACTCCACTAGCCTACAAAACGCGATCTCCTTGTTGAGCATTTGGGGCATAATAATTAACTTTCCAGACCAAAATCCGAATGGATGCTCATCACATTCAGCCTGTAGATGATTCAGATAGAATGAGACTTGAGGTAACAGCCCGAGCGTAGGAGAATAGCATTCCCCACATAACCTATAATCAGTTACTCACAACGGGCAATCGAGTTAGGTCATTTTCTCAGATTACCTTACTGTCTATCGCGCCATCACATTCACGACAGAAATATCGTGTTTAAAAATAGTTATAATCGTTTGTGAGTAAAGTTGGGCTTCGTTGGTTTCCGTCAGCAATCGTAAACCAGGAGTGATCGACTGATTTTGACGAGACAACTAGCGTACCTCCTCAGAAAGCGATAGAATTATCTAATTAGTGCGCATAAGTTATTATAGCATGTGATGCTTCGGACGTGTTGATCATCCACTCATTACATCTGCCTGTAATGTCGCTGGTGAGATATTGACTGGAACAGAAATACAACACTTGCTGAATTTGTCCACCAGCGCTACCTTAGATACTTAGGTTCCGATTAATTCTGAAACTTGAGGTAAATTTACATTTGTGAACCATGCTGTCCTCAGATTTGCAAACGTGGTCTGTTCAGGACGTAGGTGTCAAGAGTTGCGTTTGACCGTTTTTTCTCTGTCAGTTATTCCATAAGCAGCATGATGACCGCGTTCACAAACTAGTCGCTCGTAAACGTGTATTTGGAAAAAATCACGTTAAACGAACATACAGTCAACTACTAACCTTGTACGTGTATGACGATGAAGTTGAGTATTTCGCTCATTGATTATGCATAGCCTCACAGGAGAACATTCATTGGGAATACCAAAAACTCAGTAAACTCATGAAATGACCAAACAGCGTTGTAGGCACGAACTGTTATGATTATCACACTTTCGCTGAATAAAGTGCTAAATTAGAGATTTCATAGGTCTGTAGACAACTAGGTAGAACACGCCAAAAACACGCACAAAACCTATATTTACTGTTCTGTTATGTAGGTATTTGTGCATATTACATTACAATAGTTCTGTTTAACTTTTCCTCACTTTTGCTTTGTTTTCCTGTTAATTTATTCCACCTCATTCTCTCCACGAATAGCAGCTCAAACCAAAATAGTGTCTGTTTATGTTCATGACCGTTACAATTAATTGAATAATGACCCAATTTGCAGTCAGTCGTGTAGTGGTCAACTAGCTCGTCTGATAACAAAGTGGCTGAGTTACAAATTCCGACCGTAGCAAACAGATACACCAATGAAGATCCTAAACTTGTGCAAAACTTTGGTTTAGTGCTTATTCTGTCATCGGCTGTGATTGACATTATGTTCCCCAGTAGTTTCTGGTAAATATTTATTTTACCGAACTACACACCATTTGCTGTATACGACCGGGGCTCCCTAGTTATGAGCAAACACACCACCACGACTCATCAATGCAGAACCGGTTTGATTGCAATTCAACTACAACAGACTGATACTTCTCAAACTAGTAACCCTTTCAAACTCAAGGGCTCATCATCGACTCTTTCTCCAAAGTGAACAAAATCGCTGATATCCCGAAGTTGAGTTGAGAGTGACCAACACAATATGCTGGATTATTTTCCTATGAAATTCTCCCTGTTCTCTTCGGTGCTTGCTTATTAATAACATCTAGAAACTTGGATTGAACAAACAATGACTGCTGAAATTAAACCTAGACAGACTTTGAGGAATCGACAAGATATCGAAAGCTACGGTATTGGGTATATCATACTGAGTGGGCAAGATGCGCCCACCACGATACATTCGTGAGATTACAAGAGAGAATTCATTCAGTTTACTGTGGTGTACAAGTTCACCCATTGCATTTCAGTTTTAAATGTCGAATCGACGAGACAACTCACCTGCTCACGAATACTGTCTTGTTGACAAAGTTCTCATGATGAAGCACTACAGGATCCCACGGAACGTTCAGAAAGGCTGTAAACAGAGATATCGTCAAACAGACGTAGTGTCAATGAGATACAAAATGATAAATCACTTTTCAATAGTTTTGTGCCTGAAATTCCTCTTTCAAATGTAGAAATGCTTCAGTTTTTTATACGCTTTAGCAACAAAAGATTGAAGTCACCAATTACTTTTAGTCCGTATGTCTTATAGCAAAATTAACTTTATGAAATTTAACATCTTTCTGGAAGTGGGGACAAGTAATTTTATTCAAAAACCCTGGGTCAAATCTAAGGAAATCATGCGGTATTTGGTAATGATATTCTGCACGATCCTAACGCTGCTAAACAACGTAGCTGCAAGGAATATCACACAACCCGGGTTGGTATTGAGTAATAAAGTTGGAAGCAAACTTTGATGATCAGCGTATCAGTTTGTGGACTGGATAAGCTAGGTGACCAATGTGATCAGGGCTCCTCCACTAGATTGTCTCTGTCTCCTTGATAACGTCATTGATTTTGTTATCCGTTTTGACCAGTATCCATCCGGACACTGGGATATGCTTTGTGTTCTACGCCCACGTACGTTTCAATGGCACTGCAAATGAGCCATCAAATGGTATGCGCAAACAATTTGAGTTAATCCAACAACTTGGGTTTCCGCATACTTCTGACAAGAATGTGGGATCGCAAAACAAAGTCGCACAGCAAACTGGTTAAATCCACTTAAGTAAAACAGCACCACAAACTTGCACTTGTGCCCATAATCGTGTATGCGGAAAGGTGACCGATTCCTAAGCCGATCTGTCATAAAAAGTAGCTTATTAAAGATGATTCATTTGTCCGGTTGCTTACAGTCATGAAACAGCTTATTTGTGCATTTCATTTCAGTAACTCAAGCCATTTGGAACCTATTGAATAAAGTGGTTTAAAGAAACGTTGTCTGGCTGCTTCAAATAGCCCCGCAAGAATAAATGGCTGGAAGTTATCCGAAATAAGTAGACTTGGTCAACGGTTGTAGGTAGCTTGTTTGTTTATATCAACCACTTTATCCCTCGGGGAAAACAAGATTCCAACGGCTGAACGTGTTACTTGCAGACTGTAGCTGTGACTCTGAATTAAATCATCGAAAATTCCGAAAAATTGAACATTGAAATGTTTTCCGTTAGGCTCTAGTCGTATAAGTTAATCTTATTTCAAAGTGATACATGCGTTGCAAACATTCTAATAAAATTGCCGTCCGGACATTGGTGATGTCTTCCGTGAACTACACACTGTAGAGCATTGCTGATTATGATTTACATTGACCGTCCAGTTAAGACATTCGGACCAAGACAACCCACATAATCATGGAACTGCGTCTACTAGTCAAACGAAATGGCACTGTGTGGGCAAAATTTAGTGGATTTTACAACTCTCGTGAACTTTTGCTCTGGTCTATCATTAACTGAGCCATCAGCAACTTGTCATTGCCACTCCAGAGGCACGAAGTTAGCAATGTTCCTCATGGAGTTTCCACCACTGAGAGGTTATAGAAGCACTAACCATTCTGAAATTCCAACTGACTGTGGTACCTGAATCCTGAAACATTTGACTTAAATCCACGCAATCTATTATCCATTACAACCCATTAACATCTGAAACAGAGCAAGATGGATGGTTACATTTTCCTGACTTTACAATAGTGAAACTCTCAAATTAAACAGTTAGACGAGCGTGCCTAGAGTAGGGAAGTGGAGCGGTCAGTATAACCAGTTTTACAGCCCTGTACTAACGTAGCACCAGCGCAACTTGATATGATATCCGATGAGTCGGGAAGCTAAAATTTGTTCGAACGATTTAAATAAATTGCTCGAGGTCTCGACTTAAACATCCTGCATCGGTCGATCTGCTGATGAATGTATGGCCCGTAACATGCAACTAACGGAAACATGAGACTGGGAATTCTTTGTCAGGTGTGAAATTGTCTCAATAAACAACTCGTACACGATTGAATTCTCAAGTATATTGCTGACTGGAATGTCAGAGGTTTCAAGCTGAAACGATGTGAGCCAATTTTAAGTTTTTAGCCTAAAGACTCAGTACAGAGCAGCGTCACTCCATTATGCATTTACTCATTCTCTTCTTTCTGTGACTACATGGAACGCACAAACAGAGGCTGGTCAGATGAATTTGAAAACAGTGTCCTGGTTCACCGAAGGTCGAGCAGTAACGGAATCTCTCCAACGCACTTTCTATACATCTCTCTCTCCATATAATCAGTCATGATAAAGTAATCCGGTCGACTAGGTCACGTGTACTCCTATCATCTTGGGATGTCTTCGAAACCCAAATCTGCCGACGGAATTCTTTAGCTCCGTCGTTAAACTTACCGTCGTTTAATGTCTTTTAAACAAGTGAATCGACGTCACGATTACCATGGTCTCAATATTGCACATGCATAAAAATTGTTAATACATTTTGTATGGTTATCACTAACTAGACGCTGTTGTGTAACACCTAGTTATTTGTAGACTTGTATGTCATCATCTGTTAGTTTTTCGCGCCATGAGACCAACATGAGAATGGAGCTGTGTTGTCCATACGAGGCTAATTAAATGTCAAATATAAGCTCATGAGCATCCCTCCTGCTCGATTGCTGTACACAAAAGAAAGTAGACATGGTATACCTCATACAGTTGGTTGGGTGTGAGTCGTTGCGCTTTGACAATGTCACTGCAGTTGAGCTGATTCAACTGCGGTAAAAAATGGGCAACAGGATTTATCGAATAGGTTAAGTTACCGTCTTATTTTTGGAGAGATTATTAGGTAGAAGCTGGATCATTGGGGGATAAATGACCGGTTCGGTTAAAGCATATGAATGACACCTCAAAAGTTAGAATTACAGAGAGGGTCACCCTACTGTAATTTTATTATTATTATTGAGTCAATGATTATTCTGTACAAAAATAACACTAAACTCAGGTGATTATTTCTGCACAAGTAGCCAACACCGCTCGGCTACCTCCGGTCAAATCTTTCCATTTAAAACGGGCTGACGTGTCGTATCCAGTGCACCCGCCGATCGAACTTTCGAGATCTTCTTGCAGATCGTCGATCACCTCGGTTTCCATGGCCACACAGCACTGAATGCGGCCATTTATAAATTGCTCTGAAGCTCGGTACATTTGCTTATGAGCTGATCTAATTGAAGGTAAATTACGTAAGACTATCAAAACGTTAGTAAAGGTGTACGCAACGAAGTTTACATCCGTAACCGCGGCAACATCATTACGTCAATTCTGTATGCAGTTCTCCAGAATGAAGTTAGACGAAAATAACTATTCCGTTTTTATTCAACACCTTAACTCAGTTTCCCAACATGTCCCTGATTAGCTGATCAGAGAGGTCTGGACTTAGATAGATTTTGATTTTGATTGCAAACACGTTGTTTAACCCATACGTCGTCAGTCTTCATCCAGTCATTTGCACAACTTTTCAAGATAACCTAGTGGGAATAAACCCTTGTCAAATGTGGTCACCGATGTTATGTGGTATTCATTTCAGTTAACAAGACACAAATAATGTACACCCTGCGCACTCAGTTATCCACTAACCACACAGCTCTCCCTCATTCCTGGAAAATTTATCAAGTGGTTACTTCACATGTAAACGTGAATCTGATGAGTTTCCTTGCAAAAGTTTGAAAAATCACAGTTCACTCGATTGTCTTTAAAAATCGGACCTATTTTTCCACTGCCAGCACCAACGGACAAAAGAAGCGGCATTCCAAAATTGGATGCTTCCAGGTTCCCACTTTTTTTTACTGTTGGTGCGAAGATAAATAAATTTTGATAGCCGGTTAGCTAAAAAAATGAAACTTGTGTGATTGATTGCAACAATCACATCCCCTGGACAAGCACCCAGAAATCCGGGAAAATATAAACGACTTTTCGGCCCATGGGCATGAGTCAGGCGTCGTTTGATCCAGTTTTAGAGCGCCAAATGTTCTTGATAAGTGTTTTGCCCACCCTCAGACCGTCGAAGGAACAGAGTCAAGTACCACAATGTCTGAAATTAAAGCATATCTTTCACGAAGCCCACTATGCATTTGTCCAAAAGTTGATCATGTTTCCTCCAAACAATATGCTAGCGGATTATGTCTGTCGTTCTGTTATACAAGCCGGAGTACTAGTCGCGGTAGTGGGAAGGACATGCGCTACTGACGAGCCCTAGTGAGAGGGGAACTCGAGTCTAGTGTTCCTTTTCGAAGAGGGCCGACTGGAAATTTATGGAAATTCGAAAACTGCGATCAAATGTAAGTGATGTTCAATTTAAAATTAACTAAATCCCCGATTAATGAACAAAAATCAAATTCTTCTGGCAAGGCAACATCTTTAAAATCATTCATATTTAATGGATTAGGCTGGTGGATGCGTGGCATGGTGCTCAATGGAGTTGAGTCAAAGGGATCAAAAAATCAGTGTTTCTAATTTGGATGAGCAAGTGTAAATGATACTTTTTCAAACAAGTGAGAAACAAATATGGTGGCTGCACTTCATCGCAGTATCTCCCATCCTTGTTGAGGGCCGTTTTCAACCGGGTCAACATGCTAACTAATATCCGGAAGAAAATATTTTCATCAATAACTGAATTTTCTTGGTTAATCGCTTTCAACCAGAAAACACAATAAGGACTTCTGATTCCTCCAAGCAAGATCGGTCAAAGCACTTTAGTGCTTAAGTGGTGAGGTGCTGACAAACAGTTTTGCGCTTGAGGACCTATTGAGGTTCTTTGCTCTGTTTTACTAACGGCCACACCACGTACGTTCGAGGTTGAATCTCATATATTTCTTCTTTAACGTGTAATTTAAATGTCGTAATTAAAAAGTACCGCAATAAGGCTAGTTAATTTTAATCGAAGGATTCTACCTTTCCCGTTCAAGTGAAGTGTCTGTTCATCTAAAGAAGACTGTACGTTCTCTACACCCTTTTAACGGTGCACAAAGGCCGTTGCGGAAACACAACACAAAAAGGTGCCACGCCTATAAAAACAGGCGCACTTGCTGTATCCAACTCTTCAACAGACAACTGAGGAGAATAGTTAAGCAAATTTCAAAAGCACCAAGCGAACAAAAACCACCACTGTTTGCAGTGTTCCATCTAACAAGGAAACGTCAGAGGTGGTTCGTATGGTCTTAAACGAAGTGTACTCTACTACTTTTATTTGTAAAGACCCGAACTACGAAAAATCTCGTCTGCTGAAATAAGTGAGTAGAAATAATAAGTTGCAAACACTGTTTACAAGTTAAGATGTGACTGATAGCAAAATAACTTACAACTAGAATGAATGCACTTTAAATGATTTCCAGAAAAACACCACGAAATCTAGCAGAGTATTCCATCAGGACCAGGAATGTGGCAATCACCGTTCTCACGTTAGGCACACGTTATGAAATCGGTTTAGAAGAAAGTGAGGTGATGAAGCGGGAGTTTATGGTTACGGAGTAAAGTTTTGAAATTACGAAAGCCAACTTCAGTCTAAGTGGAACTGACAGGACGAAACTCTCTAACAATTGGCGGTCTGACTTATCTCGGTCACACTGATTTCAACTGACAAACAAATGAGGTCACATTTTAGCAGACCAACATCATGATTCATCTGTTCACTTCCGGTGAGTTCAAGTGACTTATCATAACCCAACCTGACTGAATTGGTCGATCTTGATTCCGCCCCGAGTTTCACATGTCAACGACCAAAGACACATAACCTTTGTAGCCTTGTCGTGACCTTCTCATGTGTACTTGACCCATGACCTTTTGATTCACTTAGTTGCTTTCGTCTAGCCCGTTTCGAATACAAGCGAACTTGATGAACCCAATCTGACAGTTTGTGCGTCGAGAGCGAGAAGTGTTTACCATAATCTAACCTAACGTTAGTCTGTATGGTATTCGGAAGCCACTTCCATGCTGTGCTGTTGAACAGTGACGTAATTAAAACAGTTCCAGGCACATTTGCTGCTTATTTAATTGATTCTAGAGATTCAGTTAACAAAATATGTATCATCAACTGACGCTCTAGAAAACGACACAAAATCATGTGACTCAGGGTGTTCATCTTGTCCAAAGCTATTACTTTTCCGTTGCATAACCCTGATGTCTGCATTCAGAAGTGTGTGTGATGTGTAAATTTCCAATGGCCTAGTTAAAGTCAGTCTCACAATTTTACCAAACATGCCGTGTGCAATCTAAAGGGCTTATTTCTTTTAATCGCCCTAGTTACTATCTTCAATCTCATTGCATTTCAGCCATCTAGGTACTCAAAAAGCGTCTTGTTTACTCCGACGTTTTCTGTCTTAAACGGGTAATTTCGAGACAGTACTTGAAGTAGTCCATCAACTTCCATCTGAGAATGATTCATAACCGATCTTAGATTCCCGCATGCAACAGCATGAGACACAACCTTCAGTTCTCTGTTCCGTTCAAGTCCTCAATACTCCAACTTGCTTACTTCAGTCTACAACACAGACTAACTTGTATTAGGGTTCAGCTAGTAGCTCGGCCACTCAACCAGTAGTAAATCGACTGGCACTAAAAAATATTTCCTTACGTAACGATCAGTTGCTTGGGAAGCCACAAAGGCGATGTATTACCCTCATTGGCCAACACATTAACACAATACCGCTCAATGTGGCATACAATCGTTTGTGAAGCGAAAAGCAATGAACTTTTGTTAACTAGCACATTTGACCACAGGTTATTATAAGAGCTGACTATGAATGAGTCATTAAATTTTCCGAACTTTGAATTCTATGAGATAAGAGTTGCCTAACTCTGATTACAATTTCTATTTTAGATATATACACCAATCACGCAGAGCCTCGTACTCTTCGAAGTTGAACCGCGATCTACGTGTCCACAAGACAACAGGAGTTCGTCGTTGCACGATTGACACCACACTTGACATGACCACAACATAGAGAGCACAGACATTCGATTGGTCACCAATGGTAGCAACAGAACAACCGAGAATTTCTTTACTTCAGTTTAGTCTTTCTCACTAACCTTCTTCCCCCGGGTCACTTCATTTTATGTGTTTCACATACTGTTTAGCCACAGACACATATTATCTGGTAGTTTGGGTTATTGTCACCTCCTATCAGAAGACGTCGTCAAAGTCATGATTGTTAGGCTTTTCGTGCAGAACAACAAACTAACACATCGTTCTCACATCTTTTATGGACGCACAAATGTGCTTTGCTCGAAGTAAGCGATGGAGTCAGTAAGGTCACAGTACAGTGCGCATGTGCACACGTTTCAGATGTACTTACTGGATAACCCATGCTGGACATAAATAATACCCGATGGATAGCGAATGTATGTCACCAGATCAAAGTGAGTAAAACTCGACGAGGAAGATAGCCGAGATCAAAACGGGAGACTAGTCTAAAATACTATGATCACAAACAAAGAACCCGAGGTTAAAGTAGGACAGCTAGGCCAAATGTTCGTGTCATTTGAAAACAGTTGTATATAAGAGTGCAGTTCATGAATGGTTTGAAATTGGAGGTTTGATTGAGGCTGCTGCGAGGTTGATTAAACAATAGTTAGCTCCATCTCTAAGAAAAACAAAAGTGCATTCAACAGCCTGCTTACGAGATGCGCCGATAACGAACTCCGACAAAGGGAAGCTGACTGTGATTCTTCTTATGTGAGCTACATGTCAAAGTTCCGAACATGAATAATGTTCACTTCGTGTGTTGTTAAGCTCGATGACGTCCTTAGTACACAAACGGAAGGAAATAATCATTTCACGAAGCAAGCAACTGAGAAGTTTCATTTATCCGAAAACAAGTACAACTGACACGGACAGTATTGGAATGGACAGATAGATGGACTGGCTGCTTGTTAAGAGCAACTGTAAATGAATGCACCCATTTGTCTAATCCGATTGCTTTTCTCTAAGTAAATTTAACTGATGCGGACAAGCAAGAAAATTTGCGGTAAACATAAGTATTTCCAAAAGTGGAGCATGTTACTCTGAAGGATTTGGTGTGCAGTTTACAACTGGCCAGTCTGATTCTCGTCGTGTACAAACAGATAAACACTTCTAATCAGAACAGTGGAGGTGAACGTATTAAGATAAAAGGCACATATACTTTTCACTAGCAAACTGAGTATAACATGACTTTGGCCATTTACATCACAAGGTTACTGTGTCATGTGTTTGTAAAAAAATGGGCTACTGTAGTGACAACAATTAAACAGGATTAATCCATACATCCTGGCTCAAATTCATGGTCGCTTTAGTAGCAGATGGGACTCGTTATCCTTGAGCAACTGTGAACCGGAGAAACACGGACTGTAACCGACTGTCACATCACACAGTTGTAAAAGGAACGATAGTCACACTTGTAAACTGGCATATTCAACCCGTTTCATTTGATGTAAACAAACTTGTCGATGGATAAAATCACAGAAGTTGGTAGTCGTCATGCAAAGGTAATCAGTTTGCATCCCTCAGTTGTAAACTGTTCGGTTAGGAACAAATTTGCAGAAACATGGTTGTACCAAATATGATTCCTTGTGAGGTCAACCAGCGACATGTCCACTTTTTGAATGTATATGTAACGCTTGCACGCGCTTTCCGATATGAATTACAACAAGTGTAGCCAGTGAAAATGAAGTTTAGCGATAAACGTCTACTGAAAACAATCGCCGGATAGATCAGTTGACAAAACAGGTGAGAGAAGAGTATAACTAATAAGTTTTGAAATAACTTAGATTGAAGAAGGTTGAGACAGCTCAAAGAACGACCAGAACGGTATACTTCGTGAAAATATGCATCCTTATAATCTGATTGTGGAAGCTAAGTAATGCTATTTTATGTAGTTTTTAAGTGAAATTTCGAGATTAAGTGGGAGACTACTTGAAGACAATCGAGATTTCATGGTAACATTGTTTCTGAAGAATAATAGTTGATAGTGAAACATCCTCAGTGAACATGGTCAGAAATGGAGTATTCAATAAACTGTGGTTGTAAATCAAGAATCGGATGTTTGCAAAAACCTAATGAGATAATTCCTTCTGAAAATAAAGAAATGGGGGACTAATCAAAATTCTGCTTTTCAACTAGTATACTGCTTATTGGTCAGATTAGCGCATCCTTTCATATATATTCGTTAAGGTACACCGGAGTTTCCTATTCAACGCTAGTCGTATTAACTAGCTAGCGAGTATACCTGCTATCAGGTGTGTTCGATTTTGCAGAAACTGCAGCTGGTTGGAGAAAGTTTGTCTTGGCCAAAACGGCATATAGGAATACAGAACAGAGGTGAGTGTTACAATTGTACAAAGCGACCGAATCATAACTTATCATTCGATAAGGGTTAACGGAACGGCAAGCGAGAAGAGCCGGGACATAAGTGAATTATCACGACTGCCAGACCGTTAAATCCCATTCGAAATATAGCCGGAAAATTGCTTTTTTTCCATTTGTTCAAGATGGTTTAAGGTTTGACCCACATCATGTCCGGGCAATTACAACTTTTGTCTTTCAGAATTTTTACTCAAACTACCGACCGAGCAAACAGTAAAGTTGGCCAGAATACCCTCAGCATTCTGTCCAACCAGTTTTGCATAAGTAAAACCTTTCGTTCAGTTGCTGATCTCTCCAGCTCAGCGTCAGATTGCTCATACGTTTACCTTCTCCAAAACGACTCAACCAAGCACCTTCTTGGCGCCCTGAAAATGTTGTCGGGGTGACTACATCTCTTCATGACAACCTGGAGGGTCGAAATTCAAAAAAGATTATTTGCCATTGGGTAGGAAACAGAGTTGATTGCCGTGAACCAAATTCAGTGTCCACCAGTTTCAATGTACACCCCCTCGAGTAAATTTTTCGCAAACAAATGTCAGAAATACATTGTTGGTTGGTGCACCCACTGAACTGACTAAATTGCCTCTAGTCCAATGGGTGATCGATTAAGGGGCGTTTATAGTGGGATAGAGTTAAAACACAAAACCACAGAACAGTAATATTATAGAGAATCAGATGTGTTTATGCAAATTAAACGCTGTCAAAATGATGAAGAATCGATTGCACTTCAAATCAGCGAATACATTGTGGCTTTCGCTGACACGGCAAGCTTGTTCAAACATACCAGACTAAAAGATTTTGTAGTCTTAACCTGTAGTCCTCAAATAAGGTCTTCGTAATTTACTCCTTAGGTATGTTTTTGAAGCAGCCCGACCATATCTAGAGTAAATTCCAATAAGAAGAACCTGTTAGGCAGCACTGACAACTAAACAACCAGGATCACAACAGTGGATTGACCGGAGTAAGCATTGGAAAAAGGTGTGCCAAGTGTGTGTACATCTTGTGAGAAGGTCCATTCCAAAAGCAGAACTACGGACTCAAAAATGGTGCGTTTCCGTTGATTGAATAGAACCTACGAACAAACGTTGACTGATCCTATCTGACTAGGAATACGATGAAAGATGTAGCAAATGGAAACCAAAAATTATGAACATTGCACATAAAGAAGATGAGGCATACTTCTCCGGGACATATAAAGGGGTGGTCGGCTATGAAGTTTCACGTAATCTTCCTTCGGAAACTTAAGCAGTTTTGGAGCTTAAATTAACCACTGCAATAAAGCTCTTTGTCTGGACTTTCCTTCCTCTCCAACTTTTATGGATACCGGCAAAACAGTGTTGTCTGTACTAACTATACGTATCACTTTCACAAGGGAGACTGAAGAGGTGACTCATGATTGACGCTTGTCAGCGGTGACTTCTACTCTAAAAACTGGGGTCAATATGCAATGCGACAACCACAGAATTAGTAGCTTGGTCCGATCGTATTCATGCTGCTGACGGATATCAAACTACATCATTTTAGGAGATAGAGAGAACTATATAGAAGCGCTGGTATATTTTTGGTTTGGTTTTGGGTGTACAGATTATATCTAACACCTTGTGATAGGCACCAAAGCATTGCTACCGGTTTTTATCAACCGTCCCAGTGTTTTTGAAGCTTGAGGCTAAGATTGACTGGGTTGATCGACAAATCCTCTGAAGCAGTCTCCATTTTTGTGCAGCAATCTCGAGAGCTTTGTTAAGTTTGTTAAGTGGCTGTTGATGGAGATGTCAGAAATTCCCTTTCCTTTAAATTTTGCGATGGATGATGTTCTATAGGGAGCATTCAGAGGATTTGGATGTCTCAGGCTGAGGGTTTTATCAAGGAATAAGGTGACTGGTATTGAAATTATAGACAATGTTGACTTACTTAGTTCTACTGAGAGTATGTAGTCCATGTTGAATCGGTTAACTAATATGGTTCGGCAGTATAGAATGCGCCCTACATCTTCAACATGCGAAATGTTGTTGCAAGACTTGGTTGGCACTAACCCTGTAGTTGTTACTGCTGGCAGGCCCCTGAAGACTCTCAATCGTTTCACCTACACGGGTCATGTTAAATGCCTGCAGTATTGTTGGCAAGATATCTACGAATAAACTGAAGGCAGATAGTACATTGGTCAACCTGTGACTGGGTTGTCTGGTCGTCGATTGAGAGCATAATTTACAATACGATTGCGTAGTCAATTTTGCCCTATGGACCCGAGACCTGTCCCATTCGTGGAGAAGGTGCAACTTCACTCTGTACGTTGGCGCGTGTCTGTGAACGCTGTACGGTTGCGGCCAGTAACCGAGTTGGTGTAAGTGCAGTCTTCGCTGGTTGGGCCATGTACCTACTGCCGCACTCTGCATTGTTCATTGTGGCTGTTGTTGGTTGGAAGAAACCGCGAGGCGCCCATGCGAGGACATTGTGGCGGGTTATGAAATCCTTTACCCTTCCACTAGGCAACATTAGTAAACGTCATCTACCTGATTAGACAGCTTGCGCTTATCCACATCAGACATGGCATTGTGCGGCCGTCACTGGTGAGCCTGACTCTGCTTTCTTATGAGGCCCCATTATAAGTTTGTTCATCTTTCTTTTGTTTCTTGTCTTTGTTATATACTTAAGCCCATTTATTTCCCGCCAACTTTTGCAGATCGTTGTAAAGACGAGTGGCAGTCCGAGTCCTTGTAACAACGTTTATTATTTGAAATCAAAAATAATGACGATGATGATGTCGGCTGCTCTAACATCATGTTCAGCGTAGTATCTAACTCCCTGTTAGACCATAGTGTTGCTATGAAACCAGATGTATGGACAAAAATGAGAACAAGATATTATCTGGTGCCAACGTTTTCCGACGTTTTTCTGTAGTAGGTTTGTTCATAATGTGATAAATTATTTTAACCAGAGGTTAATAACTTAGGTATAATTATGTTTAAATTCTTTAGAATGAAAAGTTATGTTTTTTCCAAGGAACAACAAGTGTTTCAGTTTGGTCGTGAAATCAATGACCTTTGCATTTCTGTAAGCATAAAGCCGCAGAAATCATAACCGGAATTTCACTACGGAAGTGTCACTAAACCCAATGTGAACCGAGTTTCTTTCCATGCGATCTTGACCGAATCTCTAAACTGTTTTGTTGTTTCACTGCTTCATGACTGGGCACCACCGTATTATGTGGTCAGGTGAAATAATCTCAAGTAATACGGTACAGAAGTTGATTCCCTACGGAATACGTCAGACAATAGTCTTGATAGAAAACTGGAAGTTGTCTTAACATATTCCTACCTTAACTGAGCTATCTACAATTTGAGTATATTAAATTTCATTCAGATGCTTGGAAAGAATGCAGTTACAATTAACCCAACTGATGACAAAGTGTAGGTTTTAGGTGAACAACAATAACTGTGAAAAGATGCATTGATATTTTGCTTACACAATACATCTTGCATGGTCTGCCTAGGCTTCAGCACCAAATCTTCATAATGTATTGTATGACATTGTTTGAGTGCCCGGCATTGTTGTTCGATTCCGTCCACAATTTTCTCCCATCGTTTAAAATGAGCAAAAGCGTCCCAGTTTTTTTCTCGACCCAGTTTACCCATTCGAATCTTCTTTCTGTAAAAAGAAAATATTCTCTTATATTTTTTAAAACAAACTAGGCCAAACGGCATATGGTTTGCTAAGACTACAGAGAAAGTCAATGGTGGACGTTACACACTTAGAAAGACAACAATCTGCATTTCTTATAGTCATACATACTTTGATAAAAGTAGTCTCAAATAGTCCAAGTAACAGTATTGTCGGTCGCAATAAAAATAGAGGGCATGCCTTGACATCGCAATGTTTCCGACCTAATGAAAAGTTGCAATTAACAGAACCTATGCGAATTGATTCACTGCTTGACAGTGAGTTACATCCAGTTTAATTCTTTCAACCAATTCCCATGATTTGGAACGGGGTTGAGCACGGAAACCGAACATTTAATTTAGTCTTTACCAGAGCGTATAGAAAAAATTTCAAAACCCATTCCGGGGAAAAAGCGAGTGAACAAAAGATTCAGTGGGGTTAGTCAAATAGAACAAGATTGGTCTATTAGATGGTGTGACGTGTGGAAAAATTTAGGAAATTTGGCGTTCAAAATAAATTTCCTTAAGCTTATGGAAGCGAAGTAGGATACCGTGATCGGTACATCAGTCGAATCAGGTTAGTCCGGCACCACACATCAGGAAGAAGCCCATTCGCACCAAACCTTTTTGATAAATGTTGCAATATTTGAAAAGTGCGCCACCGAAAGGTCTGTAAACATTTATGAAGGTTGAACTATTTCAATGCCCTCAATAACAGATGCGTTACATCGTCATGCCCATCAGGGAACTCTGTCTTGTATGTGAACCAATCCTAGTAATCAAAACCTTCATATTTCATCGACAGTCTACAATCATACAGACGCAGCAGTCACATTTGGTGTGCCTAAATCGAGAGAGTAATTAAGCCTATAGTCACATGTGTATATAAAACAGAGACGTGTCCACACGCTCTGGTTTCCTTATTTGGTACAGTATGTAGAAACTGCATATCACCTTCAGGATTGACATATCTTTCCAGAGAAAATGGTGGCTTTTAGGACAATGTTTTCATTCAAGGTATATCTACTGTAGTGTATCTACTGTAATGCGCACTTGATAATATGCAGACAAATTTGCCAGGCCATAAATCGTGCGCATTTACATTTTTGACTGCTCTACTAAAATTTGGTTCCGGAAAATGCTGTTTTACATATCTACTGTTGTTAATGTGTATCCTACAAGTGTTTCGTGACATACTATTCAGGATGTGGTAAGTTACGCTGGCTGAAACCCAGCCAAATCATTAAAAATGATCCGGTAGTGGACCAGCCATCACAACAGGATTCATAACCGCAGTACACATCTAAAGTGTTCCGTGAGTAGATCTTGACTGCAACTAGGCCCCATTTGGCACGTCGTCCTTTGGGAGCATATTGTGGCATCCCAGTTGTCTTTGGCCAATGTAGTCATTTATACGATGGCATCTCGTCAGCAGACACCAGGAGAAATGAGTTGATAAGGCTAACTTGAAACATTATAGGTAATCTGGGTATCACCGACGGTGGGAGCGCGTTAAAGTTAAGTGTGCAACGATAACTAGATAACCAGCGTGACTGGATTTTTCTCACACCTCTGACTAATGATAGCAGTTCAGCCTTGTTAGCGTGATCAAAGACGTGACAGCCATCGCGGAATGCAAACATTAGATGCTGTCAGTTTGGTAAACCTTAGACGGAACAGTGGGTGTGGAATTATATTACAGGGCAAAATTGGAGCCACTGGTACAAAGTAAACACTGCCGATTTAATTTGGTTTGTAAACGTTGATCCAAAAACTGTCTGAGTAGGAATCGCAGATAGTTCGAACAGGTGGTTGCACAACATCAGATACACACAGCTAACAAGAAAAGTCCATGTTAAAAAAACATGGAAACTTAGGGCTCAGTGCAAAAAATGAATACATTACAGGTCACACGCACGATTTACATGTACGTCTAACAACAAAATACATCACCCACTTTATCATTGAGGCAGTAACAGCTCGACCGTCGCGAACAATATGCAGGAATTTGGCTGTGGGAAACATCTCATGTAAGTGCATTAGGTAGGCTAACAGTAGCGGGTCCTTGTTGCACAGGATAGGAGCCGGACTGCCTGCCTTCTCAATGATATAACGTATGAACGTGGCAAAGGCATGATTCACGTCTTCAGTAGACAAGTTAGCTGCATCCAAGCGCTTACGGACGTAGCCGACCTGAGCCGTCCTAAAATGTTCCATTAGTTTGGGCAAAATATGTGTTTCTGGGCCGCACCGTATCATTGGATGCACATCCAGAAGGATTCTCAGAAGAGTAGTACCTGATTCCATGGGCAACAGAGATAGCATCTATACAGTAACAATGAACGTAAACCATTAAATCGTTTAATCAGTAAGATATATTATTTTTGCCGGCGTAGATTAAGCCATACTTTACGATGGTAAATAACTGTCCTAGTGCAATAATTTACTGCGTTCTTAGTTGAGATTTTCTACGTTTATTATGATTATACATAGGTGGGTTTTGTTAGCCTACGAAGAAAATAATCGGGTTGTCAACATAATTTACGCATCTGAAATTAGAACCTAATTATACTGTGCCAATTCACTCAGTACACTTGATACTGACCGCAAGCACAACACTAATTTAGTAACTTTCAAAAGGAGTATTATTGCTTGAAACAAACCATCCTCCCCAGATGTTAAACCAATATTTACAGTAACAGTGGCAGTCCCATTGATGGTATACACATATATACATGTAGGCTTGACAAAAAGAGGCCATTTGAACTGACAAACCTGCCATAATATATGAGAATGAAAATAATATGTATAACATAAAGAAGACGGAAAATTTCGACAGGAAAACGAACCACTACGGTGCACTCAGTGAATCTCGACAAGAAAGTCAATGATTTATATTTTTCATCATATTGGACAGCAGCCTAAGTGTGGTCATTATCGTTTTTGACCTATGCCAGGGAACGACGACTATACTAGTGAAACAAACTCTGGAATAGGCGATATCGTACCGCAAATCCAAGACATAATCAGTCACCGGGCTGACGCTTCAAACCTAACCTACCACTCAAAAATAACGCGTGGTGTGAAAAGCGTTGAGCTGACACTCTTAAGAGGCAATCAATTCAAAAGTGTCTGCTTTGTCTCAGAGGTACGTCGACAAGCATCACCACTGGTGACACATTGTTCGTATAACACTCCACTAAGTAGTCAGAAACACCGATGTTGGGAAACAGACACTCTTCGAACATTTTCCATGCGCATTAACAAGGTTTCTCAACTTTACCCTTGGACTGCGCTATACATTTGACCTTTTGCAGAACATCTGAGATCATGCAGAGATCACAAGTAGCCCAAGAGGGGCAAATTCCATCCGAACAATATCTGTATCGTTTTTAATACTATCGTACTTTCCACTAGCACTGATGCAGCCCTCGGTGCACACAAACTTTTGAACTACCTCCGAGTAATCACAACCAAGAAGATAAATAGGCGTAGTCTTGAGAGTTCTGCAACAGCATCTCACACTTAGAGGGTGAAACTTCCACTCAAATCTGAACTCCCCGTGAACCCGCACGGATCACGTCATCGTTGTCTGCACACCTAGTGTTTGGAACTGAGTGCCTGGAGGCGGTTTCACCAATTCATTCGCAGTCTATCATGAAGTACTCACATCTCGTCTACCGGGATAATGAGATAGAAAAATATAGACTGAACAGTTTATTGGCACCTCTCTGGATACGCTGTCAAAAGCCCAACCAAACTCGGGGTTTGACAACAAACAGTTTTTCAAGGGGTCCATGTATCTCTCAGGCGAGCACGTTATTGAGAGTGAGTCTAAGAGCATAGCTCGATCATATGAAACGAAGGCCGTGCTGGTATTTAAACTGACACAGTTTTCGTCCTTCCATGCTAATGGCGAGGTCAAACATTCAGAGGAGAGTGGAGGTCAGCTCAATATATCTGCTGCCCAGACGGATTCCTGTTTTTTTGCCGCGAAAATATCGTGTTTGTGTTTCTGGCTTGGTTTGTGAAGAGTAGTTACAAGCGACTTTAAAACAACGTAAACCAGGTTAATCTATTGGTGTTTCAAAAACGTGCGATGTGTGAGCCCTCTCAAAACACAAATATTATGTTAATCTAATCCCATTCGTTTGAAGTGACTCCGCTGATCTAAAGTTTGTAGAGAAGATCTCTCAAGGCTTTCATTAGGGTTGGCGGAAGAGAGGTCGTCGGGTAAAACGTATTGTGATGTTGCATGAAATTTATCTGCAATGGATGGCTAAGATGTTGATAACTGTTATTGTAGCCATGAGAGAGTCAGTAAATTACACTGGAATCAGATATTTGATCGATCACGCAAAATACGCTCGTTCACATGACAGGTCACAATCACACTCAGATAAGTTGGTGGAACGCAAATGGTAACACACTTGTGCTCATAATGTAGATTGTTACTACACATGCGTCCTCTCCTCCTCTGTCCTTCTGTTAATTGCACGATCGAAGGCCGTCCAACCAACATTTTTATTGGTATGACTAACAGCAAGTATTTTATGTACAGATCCATACCTAATAGAGCTGCACAAATTCGAACCCAGAAACTGGAACACTATGTCTTATCACTCGTTAATTGGAACTCTAACGCGGTTTGTTGCGAAATCCTCAAAAATGCACACCGCAAGTAATCTAGGGACACTTGCTCACACGGAAAAATTTCACCCTGAAGTGCCTGCTAATATTTACACCCATTTCGGTAGAAGTGGTTTACTTAAGGTTTAACAATTTCAGCTAGTCAAAAGTGAACGAAGCATCAAAAACGATAACAGTCTTGTATGATCTGATAGACGATTCAAATTGCTAGCACGTTTGACATCGGTCTGACCTGTAAATTCACTAAACGGACCAAGGCGCGTACTACTCAGTTTGCTTGCTGGGGTCACAAATGATGTGCACACTTCAAACAGTTTGTCAATACCCGCAAAGTATGAAATTAGTCTGTCTCGACTGTGATTCATTCACACTACGACGGTAACTGTAACACAACACTGACCGGTCACGTACGATAACGCCTTCACGAGATGAAGTGATAGAAAAGTAGACCGATAAGTGACTTAGCAAAGCCTTTCATGTGTCAGCATCACGCTCTCTCTGTTGAGTTGCAAGTTATACCGTATATGAGGTGCACGCTTCCAGACTTACCACAGTCTGGACAGGACTGTTCGAGATGACCGACAGTCAGTTATACTCTTGCACGCTATCTGGTCCTTATCTTTATCTTGCAACAAGCGTTAACCGAATGAATAGCAAAATATTCAATCAAGTGGAACAGCGTTCAAATAGTTAAACTACACTTCAGAATACAGCCGGCTATAAAACAGATATTACTTAAGCTAATTTTAGTAGTATCAGTGAAACTCAGCTTTATGCAACTTACCACTCCGAGGATGTCCACCAACAAATACAAGAGGGGTTTCTAAGTTGGCGGTACTTGGACAAGGAGCACCACAATCATTAGGCAAATGAACGATTAACACGTAGCCCAAGGCGACAAAAATGCAGGTCGCAAAAAACAGTCGACGAATCAGACTACGTACAGCTGGAAAAGGAGAGAGATAAGAAAACGACATGAATAGTTAATCATGAGATGTGAAAACGTGTATGGTGACGGAAACGAAGAAGGCAGTTTTTTGGATCCTGCATGTTCAGACACGTGCACCACATCAGACATATTGCCAAAGTACACATGGGTTACAACATTTAGCTCGTTCCAAACAACTCGAGCCGCGTGTTTGGTAGTTCACTGTTATAAATATTTGCTGTCAGGCAGGTGGGATTTTGACTCAAATAACGAAATGTGGTCGAACCGTTTGACGAAACCACTCATAACGGCTCCCGTGAAAAAAGGTTTTGGGTCTTTTCCTAGTTCAGTTGAACAAGTTCCCACTTTTTAAACAGATATGGTCAAAGCACTTAAATAGTGGTGTTAGTTTTTATCACTATATTTCGACAAATATTCACTTGCGCAAGTTGAATACTGGTCGGTTCAAAACCTGAATTCCGTGATTCCCAAACCCACCATTTAGAAAAGTCCATTAGTTTTGGATTGAGTGGCACTAAAGTACTGACATACCAAGGTGTCACCTCGTTAATAACTTAACGAACTTGAAATAGTCACGCCTCCTACAAAAGATTGGCTCCAACTCCGGTTCCATCAGGCCCAATGCGTTAGTAGGTTATAGTTCGCGGAAAAAGGTAAGGCAAACTCATTCATATATATCGAATCATGTGTAACCTAACCTGAACATCACTAACTGTTGAAAGTGGTATAAAAAAAGGGTTGTGAAACATGCGACAACCTTACTGTATAGAACGTTGGACAGTCAAACAAATTTACGGGTATCTCTAACAAATTCTGGATGAGCAGTAGTAGTCAATGACTGCTTGGTTTACAATATGCCTAAAGTAATTCGTCCGCATTAGAAAACGACTGGAAAATAATACTCTGGCATTATTCATGCTATGCAGACAGCACTGTCCATGAATGTGCTAACAACAGAATGAGTTGAACCACGCAAAACTTCGTAGGCAACTGTGGAATTTATTGCTGGAGGTTATACACGCTTTTTGAGATAGTGCAAACATCTACATCAAACAAGCCAATTAACTGATATTACTCCTCCTTTTAACAAAAGTATATCACGTGAAATGGTACTAATTTCATAAACATTTTTGACAAACTGTACAGCTTCGTTGTAGCCTCACAAGCAGCCCAAATTAACGCAGGCCGTTCATTATTTTAAGCTACTGTTTACATCACATCGTTGTATGCATAGCGGTTGACAAATTGAAATGCTAAATAGCCAAAGCATGGAAACTGCTTACTTCATGTGGCAACTAGTGAACAAAAGACAGAAAACCAACCACTCTCCGTTGTCGGTCAATTTCGTTGGACACCTAACAAGAAGAGCACAGTGGCCATCATGAACTAAACTTCAGATTAACACAGCTTTTTATTCTCTGTTTTCAGAAGTGAACTAGTCATGGGATCTGACTAACATAAACTTAGTATCACTAGCACTAGAAACCCTTTTGCATTTGGATGGATCTTCTGGTCATTTGTCGCTTCTGTGAAGTTCATTAGCGGTACTTCGTTTCCTTACAACAAAGGCTGGAACTCAGGTACACGATTATTCGTGAATGTTGCTATTTAAAATAAACCAAGAGGCACTGTTAGCGTATGCACTGGCAGTAAATAGCAATAGCAATTAACATCCTCCTTCTTGAGGCTGTAAGGAAACATGAGTGTTACACAAAAGCTACTATGACTGAGTGTGTGCATATAAGTTAGTAGTATCTAGTTTGAAAAAAACAGAGCGGTGATCAGAAAGATTACTTCATGAGGAGGTGACTGGAATCCCAATTAATTTATTATGGATCTTAACAAAGGCAACCGTAGTACCTAACTGTTCTGCTTCACAAACAAACAGCTGAAAAAGAAAGGTGAAGCGCTTTTCCATCACTGACTGTTCTTTCTTTGCTTCGTGTGCAGTATTTTAGGATTCTACCATGAAGGTAGCATTGTGCATATTGCCTTCTTGCCGTTGACGGATGCCTCGAATTTGTGCACTTCTGCGAACTGGACTATCCCTTTACGATTACGAGTATCCATTTGCGTATGTACAGCTAAGCACCAAACCACACCTCAATTTGACCACGGTAATTTCAAATCCGTGTGAACATCACAGGATTCAGTGCCGATAAACGTCGAAACCCTAATGGTAATTTTTCAGCAAAACCTGATTCATTTATAATAGCAATTGCGGTGAGTGCATGTACACATTCAATTAGAAATGACTGAACAACGTCGGTGGTAGTTCAACGGTGTTGCATGTGCTGAACCGCAAACCAACTGTTTCATCATGTGTACAATAAAGTTTGCCATCCAACCAATGAATGTTATGCGATCTATATACAGTAACTTTATTGCCACATTCGGATATGCTTAGAGTTCCTACCATGATAACAGTGGACAGTAATCAACAAACCAAAACAAATACCACACACGGTCGTCTACTATTGACGTTGCTCACAGATAAGAAGTAAGCTGGAAAGTTTGTCTAACAAAACTTGACATCCCCAACATAATCCTACTTAACTAATTGTCACTAGTATATCGCTGACAAGAGACCATTAACTAGGAAGGTTCGATAGTTGTGACGACCACAAGAATGATTCAGTTTCAGCCGAACTAAATTCTTCACTCATTCGCTCAAACAGGGGACCCCAGTAAAAGGCACCTGTTATCATAGACTGAAAAGGCTGTCGATCTTCTCTGTGGACCAGTGATTCATGTGTTTCTTAGGCCTTTAGTTAGACCAAACAGTTAGTACCAAACAGTAAAGGGCATCCACAAAGAAGATCAGCCTATCAACGTCATCATGTATTATATTTCAAAATCGTACGAGGAGGTGGCTGCAGTCGACGAATGGTAAGTTCCAAATTGGAATAATACACATAAGAATAAGCTGACATCGCTTTAGGACAATTTTATGTACACACGAATCGACCAAGACGATGAAACAGAACCACTCAAGGCTCCCCAATAACTAGAGTTTTGTTAGCAGACTATTCTTTGGCTTTTAAGCTAAACAGTTTTTTTGTGACCTACCGTCATCCAATGCCTTGTAGAATAAGTCACGATCACTAATTACTAGAAGCCTCTATGGCACAGAGAGCAACAGAAGTTCAGATATGATTGATTTCATTTCACTATAACTTACTTAGGATGGATGCAACAGAAATTAAGAAGATTGGTTACTTAAAACATATCCAAGTGAAAGCAATCAAATAGTCAACACAGCCGATTTCATGGCATAAAGGCGTGTGCTCTTGTAAAACATTTGGGGTGGCACTTAGTGTGTACTGTACCGGGTTGATTAAATATAGACAATAGGAATTTCCAGGTGGTACGGTTTCGTTCCACTACCAAATTAATTGCCAACCTTAACAAAGGGTACACTGCTAAAAAAAGCACAGTAGACAAAAAGGAGAACACGATTTGATGACTGGACCTCATCGTGTTCATTTTGTATGCACCTCAACCAACACAAATTAGCAAATATATTTTGCGTACTTCTTATCTTGACAAGTACTAAACCTACTGAAAATCATCCGGCCGTAACAAATTTTGACAAAGTTTTACAAGTTACTTTCTGAAGTTTTGTAGCTGGGTTAGTTATACCTCAGTTGAAAGTGTGCATTTTATTGGTAAACCACTATTACGTTTCTATTCTTATGCAACCCATAGTTCATTGATGACGATTCCCCTTTTTATGTGTACCCGTTTCATGTCGTTAGTTAGTCACACAACACATCCGATGGAATCACCTAGAAAACTGATGCAAACCTTTTGTACAAATAATGCCAAGCTCTAAATAATTCCGAACCGTAATGAGCAACCTAAGACTTTGAGCAGTATACACTACATTTGGTCGGTGACTTGCCGTTCAGATCTGAACATTCATCTTTCCACTCATAAGTCGCATATCTTCGATGTGACAGCAAACAAACGGGGACTGACTCGATCTTGAGCTAAGTTGACTAAAACGTCGTCCGCAGTTCCCGAGCAGTTCAACCAGTTTTGACGGCAGGTGAGACTTGTGTGTTCGTTATGTTGAACAAATGAAATGAATACCTTTCACAAAATACCTTCTATCCTCATTAATGAACTGGGTCTATACATTAATACCTTCGAAGCAATTTGCATGTCGGTCGAACCTACTAAATTCCGTTACAACAGGTCAGAGGTCGTATACGGGACATTAGGCATGATATCACCATCGTTCTGATGGTGATTCGGTCAGGCACACAACTACTGCATCCATTACATTAAGATTACGTCTATCATACACTAATAGTTTGGTGAAACAACCATTAATGACTAATAGCATGAATTAAGTTGTTACACATCCTAGTGATAATATGCATGACATTAATTTGGACCAACAGTGGTTGCACAGCTATGTCTGGTTTGTTCTTATTGGTTGTCATTTTATTCACTCAGTAGAATAGCAGCCGAAGCCCTCAACTGTCTATCAGCACACATATTTCTCGTGATCTCAACTGGACCGAAAAGCTGTGATTTAGGAAGTGTAGATGTGGGTTAGCAGAACCGTTGTTGTGTCCAATCGTGCGATTATAGGGCAATCGAGATACAAATAAATGTATTCGGACTTTTAGATTTGAAAATTCGTTCGTGTCCAAACTGAGGGTGATGGCCTAAGTGTGAACGTGGACCGGAGTACACGTTGGCAAAAATGCTTTAATGGTAGGCCTCAAAAGAGGAGCTGCTTGGGTCCAAGGCATTTTCGAAAGAAGCATACTGAATGATTTTTGCTCCGAAAATTGTTTTCATTGCTATGAAGCAGCACAGTGCCGCAACTAAAATGGTGATGAACCATTGATAGCATACTTTTCTTTCATTTCGTTTTGTAAACACAGGTACGCATATACAAAACAGTGAGCATGAAGGGATGCGCCAGGACGCTTTGACCATGCCGAAGCCAACTACGCACATGGTTTCGATAAAAAACAATTTGTTAAACAGTGGAAATAGGTTAAGCCTAAATGTAACTGCAAATATCCGATGCACTGTATCTGTCTTCAACAGAACGTGTGAATAACTATGGACACATTCATGGTTTTAAATTAGAAAATAAGCATCGGACTACCATGGCACGCAATAGTTATGGAGTTTGAATGGCAGCAGATGGAGAAAGTCACTATTGGAAAAACAATCAGCCGTGCCTACAGATAAGCAGAGTTCCACAGTTATGCCCAAAAGTTTGTCACCAAAATAGTTTCCACGTTTGTTCACTCAATAATGACACCTAAACCACAAGCTTAGTGACACGATCGCTTTAGCGGTACCCTAGCAATCGCATAATTGTATTGCGTAACTGGGAGGTAAACTGCTATTCTTTCAAAGGTTTACCCCATTGTAGCTACTGAGTGCAAAACCTCTTTACTCTGCAGTTTCTTACTGTGTTTATTTGAAGCATAACAATATTTCGTCATTATAATAACCAACCCTATATGATTCACAAAAGCAGCCAACGACCGTAACAATAACTCGTTGCAAGTACGAGCGCTTGCTTGATTCTGAGGCATTGAAAGCGCTTAGGGTGATGAAGTTTTTCTCATCGTGGCATCCAGGCTTTCTGCTGAGTCTAAGTGTAACTTGACATAAAAATGCAACATGCATGTCAACCGTAGTCCCCTATGACTCGAATGAGTGTCTTCACTGAAAGAATGTCACCGTACTAATGTGGTCTTTTTCCGTCGAGGGGTGTCGGGTTTTGCTAAATGTGAGTCGGAGTTAGCAATTCAAGGCGTCTCAGTATCACAGCTGCTGTCACGCGTACGACAGTAATACCGTAATGAGACTTTATGGAAGTATCACTTATCATACTTACGCTATGTCCCATTTCAGAACTACCCCGTGTATCACTGCTGACTAGGACATTCTTCCATGAACATCGTTTCCAATTTGGGGTCACATTCTCGGCTAACTAACTGGAACACAACATAAAAACTATGGCCCTTATTCAGCCCCATTGTACGCTATCAAATGCTCTGGGACAATTTCTTTCGACCTGATCCATGATTTCGTCTAGCTCGTCGTTTGATCTGGATCGTTTAAGGTAACGAAAACATGTTCTTATCTTGTACGGTTAACATGTCCAGAATGGTGAGAAAACATCAGACATTCAACACACGATTGTGTAAAGTCGACTGTTGTCGGCTCCCAATGTTAAAGTTGTTCATGATTAACCTCACGGTACCCTGTAGACCTAAAGATGATGGAATGATAATTTGACCGCACTACCAACCGTCCTCATTGTTAACAAGGTGGCATGACCCAGCTAGGTGCGGAAACCGTGAGAACCTGTCCTCTTTTGATAACAAATCAAAATGATCGAAATGATCACATTTTTTTGAAAATGTCAGTATCACCAATAGCAGCCGTTCAAAATCAAAGTCACTCTGACCGTTCGTAGATCTAAAAACGGAATAGGCATGCGTTTCGTGCCCAAGATCAGTTGTCCACGTGAGTGGGAAAGAGAATAGACTAATTTTTGGTACACACAGGTGAGTTTCACGTTTGAGCAAGCTTAAGGAGAATGTAGTCAATACAATTTGCGTATTTGAAATAACCATTTTCCTATATTGGTTCAAACGACAAACACAGAAGACTGGTTTCTGACAGTTTGTGTTTGTACACGTTTCGCTGTTTCTTTAGTGGTGTTTATTGCAGACAGTGCAAACCAGCCTTACTCTGAACCACATCAAGATGAAAACACAATAGTCACAATTTATTTACTGCCAAAGCAGCATGACTGTTGTAAACAGTTGTTTCTCTACACACAAAAGAGGGTGGATTTGTTGGTTTGCAATGGTCTTTGCCTATCATAACAGAAGTTTATTCATAGATGCAAGTATTAAATGGAAATGATTCGTTTGGCCATTGGCATTTTCCTCCTTCAGATGATGTTTTGCAGCTGATGATGACAGCTCACTTCGGCTGTTGGTTTCCCTGTTGACTAGTCGCTTCATTGTTTTGTACCCATTTTGGTAGTTGATTCTCCAATCCGGCTCTCAGATCTACTGTCAGAAGTGCTCCATGCACATATTAGTGTTGGTAAATAAGGCATGCTGGTGACTGTCTTGTTCGTATAGTGTTGTGAGATTACGAACAATTTTGTATGTTGTCAGTGGATTCGAAGCGCTGTATGCACGGACGACAGTAGTCTTCTGTTGCTGTCTACTGAACTAGCACATTTTGTTATCTCCAGATATTAGGTGTGAAAGCTCCGTTTTTTTAAGAGCGGTTCGTACAGGGCAGTTTTTCACGTAACCTCTCTTCAACTTTCTTATACATCTTTTGGATAACCGCCGCTAAGTGATCTGTGTTCTGTTCTGCGCAGTTCATCCTCCAACGTGATAATTACCCACTTGCCTGGTGGAAGATTTTCCACACCAATCGTGTCTTGCACAACGCTTCCAAAATGACTTTTTGTCAGTTCACGTATTCTTTCGCTTGACAGCAGGCTAAACTGAATTACCTGTCCCCTTAGTCACCTTACCCAGTCTAGAATGACAGGTAACTGCCAGTTTTGTTTTCCGAAATAAACTGACTGCTCGCATTTCGAAATAGTGTGTTTCATCCGGAACTGGTCATTTCGAGTTACTGGAAGTTCGTGAAAACACCGCTCACATAAACCAGGTTGCCCAGTTTGTTTAGGGGTCGCGTCTCCAGTTTGGCGACGTAAATATCAGATAAAATCGAAAGAAGTGGACTGTTCACTGCGACACGGACGGTGTGACAAACTTAGCCTTCAACTTCAGAGTTGACAACAAACGAACATAGTAATAGCTGGCGTTCTAGTCCCCTTCATGGAATTTCTAGCTTGATCCTTTTTGGTCCAATATTGGATAGCATATAATTGATGTTGTCATCTAACGGTACGTTTGCAAGTAACGACTAGGTGTCCAATAAGGCTTGGTCTTCGATAAATGTACGAATATCTTCTAAATTCCCTGCTAACCGAAAACTGTCCTTCAGCAAGTATCCAATCAATTGACCTCGCATCAGTTTCATGATTTTTGTCAACCGGCCTACAATTTTGTGCAGGAGGGTAAGTGGATATGATCAAAAACAGTCTTAACTAGACACCAGATTTATGAATTCTAGGGAACGAGTACATCTTTAGCGTGTAATTTCTAAATGGCTCGGAATTTTGAAAATCGTTGTTTACACATTTCCATTTGGGTAGAAATTATATCCCTTTTGACGATGCGGTCTTCCAGGTTTGTCAAGTTATTAGATCTGCAGTTATGAAGAAATGTAAACAGTGACTGAGTGGTGATTCCACTCCTACCAGTATGATCTGTACAGTCCATTATTAAAGCCTCACCTCCTTTGTCGTGCTATTGAACAACCAGATTCTGGTTGAGGCGTGAGTGGTCACGGGGACCACTTCGGGCAACTTGGTGTGATTCTGAGTTGATGTTCAATGGTTGCAAATTTTGCTTCAAGCCAATTCTTATTAGACTGAGAAACAGGCTAAAGTTCGGATGGTCGATCAAATTTTCCACACTGTCTGCCTTAATTATGAACGACCATATTTATGTTTCTAAATTACACTGGAGCAGTTCCATGATTGTAAATACTCAGACACCGAGTCATGTGACCCAGTTTTATGAGGTTCGCACCCATTAATTTGTGTTCAAACATAAGCATGCTTTCTTCCTCTGAATAGTTTCTCTCAGTGGACCAATTTATGTATCTCATAAATCACTCGGTTTATTTGCGAGTATGTTAAGTCAGCAACTCTTATGGTAATGAAAATAATTACGTGCTTATAGCATCTTCGATTTTTATCTTGTTCACGCACGGCTATAAACTGAGTGTTATGCGACATAAGCACACTGACTGACCCTCTTCAGATGTGAATTCATATATACATCTAGTACCGTCTTTCGAGAAGCGGACACTAGATTACTCAGCTTACTCATATCAGACTAAGGTAGTTACCTATCTGTGAGCGACGTACTCATAGGGTCATTTTCTGATAGTCCTCCAAAAACAGACTGTGACTGGTTGTCATTGGAGTATGAGGCTGAGATTTTCAGTTTCACCTTTGCAGTTTTACAGTTACTAGTTAATAAGTTATTCAGCAACTTTACTTTGGAACGAGGAGCTTGGCTTGTGATTCCCTCCGGTTAGTGCTTTTTAGTAAAGCATATCTTAGTCAGGGTTGAACGAAAGTTACTCAAACTAAAAACAAGTAATCACGGATCCTCAAATGGTGTACACCAAGAATAAGAGGATCACCCAACCTATACAAAACCGATATGCCCCCCAGGCTTATCCGCGTTTCAGATGATCTAGCATGCCACAGACTTGTTTGATGGCTAGTTCAGCTCCTTGATCCTATCCACTAAACTCTTAGCTCCCGGTCTTTTTGGGTTGTGATATTTTAGGGAATATTTCGCTGAGTTTCGTAAAAAAAGTACTCAACTAACGTTAACTCCCTATTCACGAACGTTCCATTACAAGAAAAATTTAACAGTTTGAGTAACTTCATTTAATTCCGTAATATTACCTCATCTAATCCTGTCGACTATTTTAAAGAATTGATTCTTATAAATACGGAAAATACTCGGTTTAACTGCGATGCATTTGTTCATAAGCAGATCGATGGTGTAGCAGTGTGTAGCCCGTTGGGCCCTAAATTGGATAATATTTTTCTTGGTATAGTCGAAGATGGACTTCCAGATTGTATTGGGTCCTTTGGTTTATAAACGGTAGGTCGATGGCACATTGATATTCACCAGTTTTGATCCATTCATAACTTTCTTAAACTGTTTTAATTTCATTCGTCGAAACCTCTATGTCATCCATGAACAACGGTTAGATAAGTCACTACCAGTCTTATACATCCTTAGTTCTAAGCGTTTACACGGTCTGTTTGTCAGAAAACCACATGAAGTAGGTGGTACTTACAGTTCCGTCCACTTATGTCCGTGTCTTATAAACGTAGTTTGGTAGGAAAGATTTTTCATCGAGCAACGGAACTGTGTACGGCCGACCGCTTTAAGTCTGGAGAGGACCTCATGAGGAGTGTTCTACCTGCGAATTGTTATCCGGTCAAATTTACTGAAATTCATACAGAGGAGACCACAGTAATACCGATGTAAGTCGGAAGTTGAAATCAGCCATTGATCGCACATATCCCGCGGTGTTTGTTGTTTTCCACTCGCAGAATGAGTTTCCACTACCCCCATCGTTCTGTCTTGGAAACCTCTGCCTTTCATGTTATCTACCGGTTCACCTGTAGTTGTGGTGATAGACACTATCAGAACGGACCGAAGGTTACAACACAAAAAGGCGGAGAACATACCCAAGTGGCTGATGCAAACGATGATTCAAAGTGGGTCAGCATACCAACACGCGAACTGAAATCCGGCGTCTTCGATCGCGAAACACTTAATCGCAACAGGTCATATGGTTGACCCCGTCACTTCGTTCATGGTCCTATTGCGCAACCGCAACCCCAGATTTTTGGCGTTTTCTGAGGCACTGTTGATCAAGCGTCACGCACTGGCCCTTTGTTGACAAAAGGTGCTGACGCAATCAATTTCGTTACCGTGGCAGTGAACACTAATTGCACCCATGTGATGCTCGTTCATTTCATTGTTCTGTCACAAAACCCTTCAACCTATACAACCGAGTGTTTTATGTAATCCACTGACAATAATAAACAAAAGGCTCACACTTCGCAGTGGATATCAGTAGAAGAGGAAAGTTCAGTTATTCCTTTGGAACTTCAGTCAGAAATTTTACATTATTTTTAGGAAGCATAACTTCCTGCAAATCACAAACAAAATATGTGTAGTTTGGGACTTTGAAACTGTGAATGCGATTGTCGGACACATTACCAAGTATACATGGAATTAATCGTTTTCATAAATAAATTTTCACTGAATGGAAAATTGCACCATTAGATTTTTGGAACCGTCAAAACAGGACTGGGTATCGAGGCATTGTTAAATCTCACACACCTCAATGATATATTGGGCTAAGCTGGAAGGTTTGGTCACCACACTAACAGAATCATTCGAGCAAGGTGGGCTATTGAGTAGAAATCCGAGAAAAAAAACACGGTCTTCTGGTCATCCACGTTGCGGGTTTGAAGAGGGTTGACAGCTTGTTCTGAAAAAAGTTGAAAGTTTTGGAACACAGCTACCTATCTGGTGCCTTCCGGTATAGCCTTTTGAACTGAAGGCTTTGGTCAAAAATCTTAATCGTTCTGCTGTCTAGTTTTGGGCGTCCTGGAAGTATCTCAGCCCACATACAACTTCGAATACTCTCTACACCACCAACTTCATGCTACATCGGCCGTCTCGCAGTATAAACCGGGTTGCTCTATGTGCTGCAAACAGCAGCATGGACAGACGAAAACATGCTACAGCTGAACCTTACCCTACTGTACTATCAAGTTTTGCTCTCAGAGCCCCACCGACCCACATTTCTGGTAACTATTCTGCAGGTCTCGCAACAGACAGCTAATCATAATAACACTTTGTCGGTAAGTTCCACCTTTTACCATCAAGCCTCAAACATTTCTCGTTTCTTGCTTAGGTCTAGATGGAAAACTACTTTGAATAATTTTAATGTTTGCACTCTAAAACAAATAGTCCAGCAGGCCGTTGTCACAGGAACGTTAAACTCGTTTAATGTCGATGTGTGCTGCAGTTTAAAGACTAGAATCCAATACAGTGGTCAATATACGAATCTAATAGCACCAGAACCATCTACCCGATACTGGTTGTACACGTCGGCTGTCTCCACGGCCGCCTCTGCCGGTCAGGCATGTGTAGTCAAGTCATCAGCATGACAGCCGAGACCATAGTGATATATTGGATTCCTGGTACCAGTAGACTTTGTGCCGCCCTCCTGGGAGGTTATGTTAAGCCCAGCTGTGGACGTAAAACCTTCAGAAATCTTTTCATTGTGTCTGGTTATGCTCCAGCTAACTATGGTTACTTCGAATTCAGGGACGTCCTCTACTCGTGTCTGGTCACTCTCTTTTGGTCGGTACATGGTTCTGATATAGTCATTCGGGTTGGAGATATGGACTCTCAGATATGTCGTTTTGATGAGGCCGAGTATCGTTTTGATGGCTGGTTTGAGATAGCATCACACCACTTAGATAGTAGAGAGCAACTAATACAACTGTGAGCTGAGGATGAGGTATTTCTAACCAGCACTAGTTTTACGCATTATGCTCGTTATTTTTATACTGGCACCCTCCTTCACCTAATCAGGTCTGGTTTCACATAGACCACACAGCTGTTAGTCCTAAGTGGCGGGGTCCCATTTTTTAACAGTTTCGGCTCCGGGAGCGGAGTACGTCAAGGCTGTCCCCTATCACCATTCTTGTTCAATTTTGTCATAGACGGAGTAGTAGAGAGTTGTCTCTGGCAGTTACAAGATGTCAGCATGGAGCCACTACCTGGCGAAAGACTGAACGATTCTGATTATGCTAACTACAAGGTGCTACTGTTTGATATTTTCCAAGGAACACAAAAAGATGCTATTTCACGTTCTGCTAAGCACTTCCGAATGCGCTTTGCAGCCTCAAAATGCGAAGTATTTTGCAATATTGCCGTTATTACGTAGATTTAGTATTAGACAATAAAGTCGTGGAGGCTGTTAACCAGTATTTTTTATTTGGGAGGCTGCATTAGCGGCGGCGGTGGAGTAGAGAATGAAACTGAAGTGCGTATCTCTAAGGCTAGGGTAACATTTGCTAATATGAGGCACCTCTAGCAACAGGGAGGTGCCTATCTGATGATTAAAGCTTACGAACATAAAACGACACTGAGAACTGAATTGCTTTACAGCAGCGGAACCTGGTAGAAGACCTGCATTTTCTTCAGGTGTTTGACCGCTGTTATCTGCTTCCGATCCGTCGTCACGGCTGGCACCAGTGGGTTATCAAACAGGTGGTTAAGAAGCGAGTGTTTGGTAGTGATTTTTAAACGCGTTCTTTTGTTCATTCATTAAATTTCCACAAACTTAGATGTTTAGGTCATAGACTGAGGGTGCCAGCTAGTCGTCTGCCACACCAAGCACTGTTTATCGACGTTGCGGCCGACTGGCGTAAGTTGTGAGGTGGGTAGATTATGGCCTGACGGAGAGCAATGAAATCATACAACAACAAATTGGCCAATGTAGTTCGGGTTCGCGGTCCAGGCTTAGGACATTGCGACTCACAGGATGGGTGGCTGGAGACTTTAGGTCAGATGGCAGCTAACTGCACGCAGTGGCATGGTCGTCTGTGAAGTGAGTGCATTTGATGACGCTGGACAGTATAAGTCGTGAGGTGGTTGTTTTACTGTCGACGTCTTTCACTTGGATGTTTGTTTTCCAAGGGTACCTTGGTGATGAATGACTGAATATAGGCGTAGCTTCTTTCATCAGTTATCTCCCCTCCCTTTCGTTTTCTTCTGTCACGGATTTCGGAATGGATTTTCAAGCTTATTACTCGAAGAAAAAGGCCGACCAGGAAAGCAAAGTGTCGATGTTGTTTTTTCCTATCTGTTCTAGAGCTTCCAACTTCGTAGGCTACTGTGCGGGAAGCACCGTAATTATAGTACACATGGTTCTCTACTCTTATCGGTATTCGATCGTTTTCAATATCGTTGATTTTATCTCAAAATCAGCTAGTTATCTTCCGGGCAATAGTGCGAGGTTAGCGATTTGCTTCAATGTTTCGAAATAGTAACTGAACTTCTATTTGATCCTCGCTGGAACAGACAGAGTTTGTCAGTTTACCATCACAAGTGCGTATCGACTAAACTGACATGTGGCAAAGAAGCTGCAGACTGACCTGAACTTAGTACGAAGCTAGAATAGGAACAGCCGGCTCCAATTTAGTCCAAAGTGATGTAAATTAGTGCGACATTAAGGTTAAGCCCTCTACATTCATGCTGACGAGAATAAACACAACTGGTCGTGAACGTGGTGTATAGACGGCTGTGAGGAATAGTTTCAACCTGTCCCTCAGCTATGTATTATATGATCACTCACTTGGTTGCGTGAAATGGTTCACACGGATTATATTCGATTAGATTCAGGCAGACGTTGCATTTTCATCTTGAGTTCACTCTCCAGGCGCACTGTTATTCCCACGCGGACGGATTACAGGCTAGTAAAAGACGATGATCCGTAAGGACTTTTAAGTCATTTCGTTTGTTGGTCTCATCAGAGAGACTGCGCAAACTATAGCCGTTTTCAACACACTCGCGATATGTTAGAGGAACCTTAATCTTAGCAGAGAGTGTCCTGCCCAAACCTCGTCTCCCATTAAGCAGCATTCCTTTACCTTGCCAAGAGAGGCACTTCAGTTGGAACACCCTAAAATTACAGCAACAGTTCAGCTTTTTATCTGTGGAATACCTGTCCAACACTGTGTGGATTAAACTGGGAGAGACTAAAAAGAGGCAGTTGTGACACAGCCATTAAGTGTAGACGTGAACCACACATTCAGTAAACCAAGTCGAGTTGTAATCGAAATGTAGGCTCAGCTATCCACATGATGTGCTCCATTTCATGCCAAGGTACACCAATGGTGTGTTTTTAAGCCGTTTTTCAGGTGTTGTTCCACCTATCCCACCCAAGTGTTCAGTAGTCGCAAACTTTGAAATTGACACTGTTTACGAAAATAACGTTATATTCCACACTGTCTTGCGTAGAATCAGATATACTCAAACATTCCTAATATTCATCAATCCGTAAGATTTGTAGGAATCCTGTTATGAATCTCATTAACAATTGTCCACACACCCTTCTCCATCAGAAGCTATAATGCGATAAGGTTACTGACAACTGCTGCAATAATATTTTGGGGGAATACCCGAAGCACCATAAGCTGATGCCCAACCATAATTCCTGTACGATTGCTTTTGTTCTGAGGGGTCATTTCATAGGCGAACTTTCAATGCTACTTCCGTTCATTCCAGTCACTCACATTCAACCTGAAGCAGCCGACTTATCTGGATCAACTACGCAACGTTTGTTGATTCAGTGCCATTCACATCAGTTACCCTTAAAAATTATCTCTCAAAAAGACAGTTCAGAAGTGTTTGGTCGAATGGAACAGAGTAAGACTGTGGAACTTGAACTATTACCACAATGTTCTTTGATACACGATAGCAATCTGGTAGTATGTAAACGCTAAATTTCGGTTCTGAGAAAAAGCGTCAGTTTCTTCAAAGCATTAGTGCTCAGTTGCGTTACGAATAGTCCCTTCTCAAACGTCGCCCATATCAATACAACTAGACTGATCATTTTCAATTAGAGTTTACGACAGTTTTGTAACGGAACTTGAGAGCTAGACAAGAGGCCAGCATTACAAACCGCTTCACTGGAACATGCATATTCGAACAAAAGTTGTAGAAGACACCCAAACAGACCACATAAGCCTGTATGCAACGCATGCGTCTGTCATTCACATCACTCCGCCGCTGACAATACTCGTAATTTTGTATAAAAGGCAGCCTCGTTTGTGAGTAGTATAGTGCGCGTATTCAGGAAATAAAAGACAGGTATCAACGCCAGGAAGACAAAGGAACTGAATCAAATATTTGACTAGTGTGGACGCCCTATGAGGACCGTGCCATGAGGATGAACGATAGTGTGTTGCTGCTTAATGTGTGTAAGTACACGTCAACCATGAAAATGAGTGTACCCGTTCATAGTCCTATGTTTTAACATGTCCTGTGCGGTTTTTCGTACAATAAACAAGTCTGCAGGTCGAACATCTTTTGCGTACACAACAACAGGACCGGCGTACTCTTTTGTGAAGTCATGGGACGTAACAGTACGTCTGTTTATTTCAAGTTCATTACTTCCGGTCAGTTTTGAGGAGATCCAACATGGACAAGGCTCGTCATAGGCTCCTAGCTTCACAAGCAGCAAAATAAGTTACTTCGTCAGTTAGTCTTACTGGTGGACACTTTCGTTTTGGGAATGTTTTCTTTTAAAATATGACTGTGTAATAATAATAATGTACGAATTGGCACCTGGTGAAAATAAAACGATCAATTTGGAATGAGTTCACTGAACCACCATGTGATTAGCATCACTTTAACCTGAGGGTCTCACAATTTGTTCAGTATAGATTACTGATAAGTAGTAGGGCATTTTGGTTTTCATATAGGTTGAACATCACCCACAATTGATCGCAGCTGTCGCATTCCCGTAGACATTCCATTCGGCCCCTTTCGAAAAGACGCACTAGACTCGAGTTTTGATCTCATTAGAGCTCGTCAGTAGTGCATATCCTCTCCACTGCCGGGACTAGAACTCCGGTGGCTACGCTTTCATGAGGCAACCGTGTTTACCACTGCGCCATTTGCCTCATATTAGGCAAGACTGAATTATCATACGTGACCACTCAACCACTTTCGCTTGCGAGTAATGGTCTAGATTACTTCATTCTTTCTGTTGGATCTGTTGAAGTTCATCTCGTACATTTGTCGTCTTTTGTTTCGTATGATGCAAGGCAAGGAATCCGTCGAGGTTTGTTTGGTTTATTTGCAGAAAGCCGATCTTAAATTTGCCTTTGTTTGTCTTTGTTATGTGAAGTAAAAAATCACGATGAATTTTGTACCATAACTACACATAAACTTTTTGTTTTCTTTCTTTTTATAACTACCATTGTTTATCTGTTAAAACTTTCATTCTTCCTAGGGTTTGAAACGCTCTCGTCTTCATCTGCGCCCGATAGTTTTAATGAACCCATTTCCTGTTGGTTGGTGACTATTTGTAGACTAGTGTTTGGTTGCTCCATTTTGAACACTTTTCTCTTGGATAATTTGTGCATCCGATTAATTCACATTCAAGGTATGATAACACTTTTATTTTGATTTTATCAAACAGTGCTTTATAAGTTCCAATACTTTCGATGGCGTTTTCTGACGGTTTTTTGGAATTGGAAGATAATTCCGTTAACATGACCTTCTTATTAGTCACTATTGGAATCGTGGATTAGGTGTCACTAACTGATATACAATAAATTGACAGAAATGATTATCGAGATTTTCGGATTGTCTGGATGATCGTGCTGACAACACAAAAGGTTCGTATATATGAATCACAAGAGCAACTAGGTGCCTTTTTAGGTCGCGACAGAATGTTGATGCTTTGCTGGTAGTGTATCGTGTGAGCACTCATGCCCTGAGATTTACGTTTTATTTCATTCGTAGGAATTAAACGAAAACAATCGAGTGGGTCGAACGACCAAGAAGATTTGTAATACCTGGAATTTGGGGCTTTAGATAGTCCTGGGAAACACTCATTCAAACCACTACACATTAGATACTTTGGCAGCAGACCAGCCGAACCATGCTTTTGGTTGCAACATCAGGAGTGAACAAACGGTTTCACGGTCGTTTCCAAATACACGCCAAGATTTTATTTTGTACTCAGTCAAATTGATTACAGTTTGCAAAATGTTGTGTTGTTGTTGTCAACCAGTGACGATCTGCGATTTATTTAGTACCAATATACTTATGTAAATCAGTGTTCCAGTCCAAAGACTAACAACTACTTGATGCCCCAATACATGTACTATTCCAAGGGAACCGAATAGGTTTTAGTCACGAACTGCTAACATGTTCTGTTTGAATCTGGTAACGGTTTGGAGCTACCTTCCCTTGGAATTATGTTTCCTTTATGCCACGCACTGCTAGTCATCGAGGTCAGTTATATTCGAAAAACTATCCACATCCTATTCTGGGATCGTGGAAGATGCTCGCTAGTTTTTCAGTCAGATGGATGGTCTACTTCGGACGACTGAAGCCAGCCGCACGTCTTCGTGCTGCTCCAGTGACTGCATCCTTGTTGTTTAGTGGATGGGTGTTTTCCTTGGCTCTACTGAGACTTGACCAGAACGAAACAGCTGTCTGCCACTTTGCCAGTAGGCAGTGGGACCAGTTGTTTCAACCTATTGCTAACCACTAGTTTAGAATTCATGCATGTTGTTATTACTTCATTTGATGGGAATATATACAACTCTGAGCGATCTACTTGACTCAAGAAATTCCGTTATACACTATTTCATACATAATGCAACGCAAAGTGATAAGCTTGATCAGCTGCAAAGCTGTGTATGTATTACTTTATGCCCAATAGTCATGGGAGGCTGACCGAAATTATGGCATCGGGTAATCATAATACTCAGACTGTATATTCGTTTGGGTTGCATATTTATTTAGCCAGTCACAAGCAGGACTGACTTCAGGTTTCCGAATCTACTGTTCAAAGGTGATTATACCACAATTAACCTGAGTTAAAAATTACAGTCTGCCATAAACCTTACGTACCATGCTGCAAAGTTGTTGTTGCTACTAGCATTTACGAGTGTTACCAAGGGTATTCACTACTGTCACCTTACGAAACGTTCTGGCCTTCATGTAATCTGTCAGTTCATTTGCATTTGCAGTAACGTCTGTATCGGCAAAACGAAGAGAAGTGGGTGGACATGTGAGTAACTAGTTGCTGCGCGTGCTGACGACATAAAATGGCAGATGAACGAGCGAACCGAAATCCGACCTCATTCATTGCAGGTTGCACAGTGAAAACAGGTCACATTGCTGACCTTGCTAATCCATCTGAGGTGTGACTGCGCAACCACAGTCTGCAACTGCTCGCGCTCTCCGAGATAATGCTAATCAATACTTGCCGTCGATCCATGTGTGCGCATGAACTGTTGATCCATGCAGTCTGTCTGCTTTAGAAGAAATATCAGTACTTGTTTCATGCACAGCCCAATCGTTAACCGCTTCTATTGTTATTTCTGTCTGTGTGTTTAGTATATGTCGATGTTTTATCTTCTCCACTGAAAACAGTAAACGAAAATTTGATGTATAGCTATACGTCTTCTTTCATTATGGTAGTGTTTAATCACAAACGGGGAAAATTGTCGCAACTCTGTTGCACAATTTGAGCTGTATTTGAGTTTATACTCTGTCTTACTGTAGGACAGTAAAGATGAGTCAGTAATTACATATCAATCAAGAGATCAAGATAACCACGTACGCAAAGCTGCGTGGTTAGTATAGCTTATCACTAGCCTCGAATCAGATGTAGTTTGACAGATAAAAATTACCTTAGGTTGAAACCACTTGCAATCGATCACATATTACACATATGTGCATAAGTTCCAACCATCCTATGTAGAGAGAGGTTTCGCTCTTGTTATTGCTTGAAAGCGGTAGACAACCTTGCCTGGGTTAAAACTCTGGTTCAATTCCTCATGAGTCGACCGTGTTGACTGTTATGCTGGTTACGTCACACAAGCATGACAGGAGTATCCTGGCCTTGGAAACATGTGCTAATTCGATCAGACTGCGCTCTCACGGCACTGGAATACTGATAGATTGTTCACGGTGTATACGAACAGCTGACTGTATTTTTTAATAAGCTTGACCTCTGTGAACCAAAGTAACTGGTTGTTGTTAGTCGCGGAAACGATCCACACGAACCTGATTCTGTTAATTCTGCGGTCTACATTCAGAAAGTGTTGCGCAATGCACAATGCCCGCTGTCGGTTTTGTGTCGAGTCCGCAAATGAATATAAACTGCCAGGCATTCAGTACACCTCGGGAAATACTTGGTTATTCGATAAAATGATTATATCCACTCCACCAACGCAAGCCGTTAGGCACAGCATCTGATTTGTTATAGGAAATTTTACCCCACTTAGATCGGTAGTGCAACTTTAATCGGAGCGTTATGATCCCACTTATGGTGTAGACAATGAGAGTTATGCTGAAAAATAAGTGTGCCGAAGTGCATAACTTGAGCTTGTGATGACTATATTGCCGAGATTACTCACCATAGAAAACTGAATTAAAATGTCTATACAAGAAACGCTCAGAATGAACCCACAAGTTGCGAACACTTCACAAAATTATCCAGGTAGCCGATATCATTGAAGTTGATCAACAGGAACGTGCATTCCTACCGTTATTTATCTGGAGCGCACTGTTTTTGTGAGTTTGACTTTTAACCAGTGATTTAACTTTGCTTCACATATGTTAGTAATTATGGCAGGCATCTGTAAATATTCACCCGGATGTTATTGGATACATCGTATTAGTGCATGGCGTTGACTTCTCTGATCAAGTTTATGTTGAGGAATCACTGTTTTTAGCTTTCGCTTTATTCGTAATATATATATATATATATATAGCGTGCATTGTGCACTGCTATCAATCAATTATTGAGAGAGACCGGTCTCTCATGCTTTTGCCTATTTCCACAAACAAATTTGCAACCAATGAAACGTCACTTGTTAACAACACGTAAATAATTCCCAGCCCCGGGGGTGATCAGTTTTAACGATTTGATACTTCGGCTCACCATCTGCTGAAGTAATAGCGCCAAATAAACTGTTATCTTTATGGCAATGGCAAATTCAGTCGGATTTATCTAATATAATAGTTCTAGCTTTAAAACAGGTATCCTGAAGGGGTTACAGAGGAAATGAGCAGCCTCATGAATTATTCGAAAATAAGGTGGATGGTTTCTCTCAGCTGTTGCCGTCTCTCTCCGACCTCCCCATGTTATACTAAGTACAAAAAACACGCTTTCACTGAAGTTTCCGGTAGAAATGCAGTCGCATTTCAACGAAACTTTGTTTAGGAATTAACAGAGCGTGCACCACACATTGTTTTTTCCTACACTATCCATTTTAATATTGGTGCGTCATTAACACTGAAGACAATTCTGGTAATCTATCAGATAATCAGGTAGAAATTAACAGGTACAAATCATCCCTACTGGTAGACGAAATAAACACGTGAAAAATCATTCATATGTGGGCGTGTGGAAGTGAGCCTTTAACCAATCAACTTGTTTGAGTGGACTTCATTCATCCTTAATATGGATGTAGATTCTTTTTATCAGTGAACAGCAATGTCGTTGAACCACACTTCATAGCCGTTAGGTATGTAGTGATCACTGGTCAGGATAACGACGTGTTGTGTATAGTCGAACTTCCATATTATATATTATATGTTTGTGTACATATATATATTACATTATTCTAACCCGTGATTCTCTCACAAGAAATTGACTGAGGCTAACAATATATTCAGAACGAAATATTCTTGGCTCTATCCTAACATAAGTAAACTTTTCCAATACACAGACCAATTGTCTAATTTTCTATAGAGTAAAACTGACTCACAAATGATGACAGGTGTTGCATTCTGTTGGGCATTGCAGCTAGTTCCTTTCGAAAGAAACAATCTACTCAAGTTTCGTTTTCGTTTGAGTTCGTCAATAGTGCATACGCTTGCAACGACCGGAAGTAGAACTCCAGCCACGCTTTCATGAGGTAACCCTGTTTACTACTGTGCCATTGACCTCATATTAGGCAAGACCGGATTATCATATGCAAACGTTCAGTCACCTTCGCTTGTGAATAATACTCAGGTTGCCCAATCGTCTCAAGAGGCTACACCGTACCTGTCTTGTCAGCCACAGTTGATGACTTCACGGATAGACCTACTTTCCAAGTTGAAATCACAGAACCCACTAACTTGTTGAACGAGGTGTTGACTACCGATGAGTAGCAAGGGATTTTGTTTCTACTTAAACAGAACATCACCTACAACTGGTCGGAGTTGTTTTATTCCCATCGGCTTTCTAGTCACTCTTTTGAAAAATAGTACTAAACTCGTGGTTCATTCGTCAATTGTGCATATCCTTACTACAATCGGGACTGGAACTCTGGCCTCACTTTCATACTTAACCAGATCTCGATTTATTTGGTGCATAAACTGCTTTGTGCTGCTACAATTTTGGTGCAAATGATTCAATGAAAAATACTCACATCTGTCCCATCCTGTGTTCCAGCTATTCTGACCAAATTGCTGAGGGGAATGAGCCGATAATTTTTTAGCCTCTGCGCTTCCCATTGCATAGACTGAAGCAAATCGTCAACTTGTGGCCAACCACCAAAATATGGCTACAGAGAATGTCAGCCCCAGTGATCACCAACATTTCTATGCTTACCACAAACAGCTGATTGGCTTCAGACTATAGTAAAAGAAGGGGAAAATGCTCAGGACAATAATTCACGTACACCTCAACAATCTCAGTGACCGTGGCCCTGCGTATAACGGGTAAGTCATCATCATCACAGGCATAGCAGGTGCGTTCCCGAACTATAATCTAATGCATATTTATACGTGGTGGATTTGAGTCCCGGACGTGTGCGGTGGTAATGTATACCGACAAGGTTGAAACACCTGTTCACCACTTCGATGACTTTCACTGAGACCCACCGTTTGCAACAACACTTAGACCTCAGTATATTTCTGTTTCTCAAACGTAAGACCTTGGTTGAACCAAACTCACCTTGCTGTTTGATCATAATCATTTGTTCTCCAACAGCACCACAACCGAAGTGTAGCACATTTCCAGTTGTTCACACAAGTTCTGCTAACACGCCCATCAAGCAATCGCCTAAATGAAGTCACAAATTGTCCCAACCCTGTTTGTATGATTCACAGAACGCTGATTCAGCGAATTCGTAGACGTCTTATTTATCGGTCATTAGCATAACGTGCAAGCATGTACACCCATCATCTGGGGTTAAACGTATTGCAACAATCGTATAACTGCATGTGGTTTGATCATACGACATTCTCAGTTAGAACCTCAACATACCCTCCAGGCTAATATGATGTAATATATATTGGCTGGCGTTAACTTTTAAGGAGAGTGGTAATATAGAATGAACCCGAAATGAGTACACATAATCAATTATGTTGTCACACATAAAATACCTTTTAGGAGACATTAACTTGTTACCTTAAACGACCTTAATTTATCTTCAAAGTGGGAAGCGCGGAGCCGAACACGGTTGAATATGGTACTTGTTCATGCATACATATTTCATATCGAAGCATATCGTTAAGCAATCAACTGCAGCCCGGTTCAGCAGTTCCTCTTGATTAGCCAGATAAGTTTACATACAGTACCATCATAAACAACTCTTTAGTAATCGACATGAAAATATGATAAGCATGCAAAGAAATGTGCAACTCTGAATCCTTCCTACAAAGAACACCCAACTAAGAACCGTTTTCTCCTCAAGAATGGTGTGATCTCCAGTGTGGCCTTACCGACATGATGCCATACCCTATAATGTCAGAAAGGATCAGATATGTCTGTCCGTTTCAGCAAGTTCTTTCTTTTCCAAAATGAATTCACTCTAAAGTGAAATATCATCCGACTTAATCCTTTGTTTTCCGAACCACTTTCGCTAACTACAGTAGCAGAGACAGCGAAAGTCAGGGACTGAAGGGTTACGCAGATAGACACCATAAAATGTCCTTGGGCAAAAAACACACCAGGGAAACCCCTTAAAAGACATACACAGCATCAGTAAAGATTGCCCGCCCAGTTTCAAATACTGAGTGTTTTTCACAAGGAGCCGGTAACTGTCCTAACTGACTGCACACAAAAATTGACAAAATTGTGTTGTTTGCACAGACAAACTCTGGATGATCGCAGACGTAAAGGCTAATGGGAGAATGGCGGAAATGTTGACTAAACGTAAACACAACATATACAATTCAAAAATTTCTGTCCAGTGCAGTGCAAGATAAACCTAGTTCGAACGCTCTGTCACAGAACGCAGAAGCCAAACACGAAAGACAACCTGTTACTAGAATTAATCACACTCAGATATACTCTGCTGCTTAGCGGATACCTTCTGCAATTCATCAGAATGTATAGCATCTTCATCATTTCAAGGATACAAGCAACACCGGTAAAAAAAGTAAGACGGTGTAATTAGAACTCCAGGTTTTAGGCGATTGCTGGTCAACTATGACAAAAACAGGGCTACAACAACTGCCGTATTTTGATCTCATAACACCGTAAGACCATGTAAAATACAGGTAACCAGAGGCTTATCAGTCTCCTTAGCTCACGTTTGTCACATCTCAATGTTTACACAAATATTCGTGCAGTTGTAGTATGTGTTGCATAGGGAGGACAAACTGACATTTGGCTCCTCTTAGCAAGTGGCGTTCCCAAGTAGTAGGAAACATAACATAAACATTTCTGAAGCACTGATATGCATAAATCGTCAGCGAACTTTACGCAACCAACCAGAAGTGTTTTTAAACTGACAAAACAGCAATATGAATTTCGAAATTCTGCAGGAAAATAACGACTGAGGTAGGTGAGATAATTTTAAGAGGAATCTGCTATAAAGTATGCCTGATCATCTAACGGATTTTTGAACTATACATTTCGGTGTTTACCACGGTCTGGTTTTACCTTCTCGCAAATACACTAATTGATCAGAACCATAAGTGTCATCGTACACGTGAACGCAATGAATCCGGATGGTTTCACAAGACACCATGTTGGTTTAGCTCAGATCCCATCGACTGAAATATAATTACGGAATGGACTGATACTTCTACTGGAAACACCTTTAGCCACCTCGTGGTTGTTTTTTCGAAATGAATCAGCGCACAAGGATAAACAGGCAGAGTGGGCTGGCTGAAAGGCGAATCTAAATGCGAAGGCTGCGATCAGGTGTGGGTGGTGTTCAGTTTTGAAATAAATAGTAGCATAGAAAGAGGCAATAGTCACGTTACCGAACAGTTTCTTAAAAAGAGTTGACGGCTACTTACTGCCTCCATTGGAAACTTTGAGGAAAAATATGTGCTGTGGATGGGACGCCAGTGGTCATCCCCCACGCTAAAAATGAACGTCAAGACGATTTTTCCAAACAGTACAAAACTACGTAAAATCTTGGTTTATCTTGATAGCCCATTTGCTTTTTGAGAGAACTAGTAATGGTGTACGTAAAACTAAATGCAAGGACTGCTTTCTTGCTATATTGGAAAGGCAGCACAAGAACTTAGAACTACAATAAATGAGCACCTAAAGGGCGTTAAGAAAGCATCCAGAAATCAAACCGATTATCAGGCCAGGATCAGCGTCTCTGAAATCGCGGGCAACGCGTTAGACACAACCAGTGACACTGACGCGGAAAAGGTCAGGGTAATTAGGTAAGTGTTTAGAACCACACATGGGCGCTTAGTTGCACAGGCCATTGAAATCACCAAGTCCAAATGCGCTGCAAATACTGTTGACGGAACTGAACTTTCTGACCTATGGCAGCCGGTGTTGGATCGATCGAACTGACTCGCATTGATGACCTTAAGAGAGGGCTGTCCTACTACATAAAAACTGTAATACCCAGAAGACAACTGACCTTTTCAGTTGACCTGATAACACCTCTGTCTATCTGTTAATGTCCCCCCCGATTTGCTGTAATGAGCAATTCAAATCCAGTAGTGACCTATGTCTAGGTACACCTGACCCATGACTTATTACCTTCTGTTCCTTTTAGCTGCTTAAGTCTAGCCTGCCTTAATTGTCACCAAATTTGTAACTGGTTGTCTTGATCTGAGGAAGCTTTTAGTGTCGGAAGTGAAACTTCACCAATAAAGTGAACTATTGATTATTCGCCAGTTGTTCTTAAATTACAAATGAAAGAACATTAAGCACTCACAGGGGTGAAAATCATACCGGATGTGCGTATTATTTTCATCTAAACAGCTGGGTGCTTGAACGCTGGGTAATGTTCATTCAGTTCAACTTCAACTTCAGATTGCATTAGATGAGTACCTTTCAAAGCATGAATAATATGGATAACTGCGGTAAAAGTTTTGTGTTAAATCATTTTCTTAATGAACCTCTCACATGTTAGCATAAGAGTCGATTCAAAGGACCACATAAAATTGTATTGAACAGACTGTGAACAACTACACTTTTACCACAGTAAGAGCTAACAAACTGAACAGTGTACTGTACACGAGAAACAAGTGAGGACGTGTGAAATAAAGTTCTGCTGGGTTGCAACACCTTACGATCCATTAGTGTGAATTGGTAGTGAGCAGCACAGAAATCTAGTTTGCACTAAATGCTTCCACCAAGATTCGGAGTTGTAACCTTATAATCAGTCGTGAGACTCCCCCGTAAAATGAACATTCAGCAACTATTTGTATGTTAACCAATTACGCGTGTTCTGAATAAAGTAAGGACCGACAACCACCAATTAATGGGCAGAAATGCTTATTCTCTATATCAGTGGTCCTATGAGCATCAGTTGCGTCTTCTATCAGAGCACCTAGGCAATGGATTATGTGAATCCTCTTACTACAAGCAATTCTCAAAGGATCAGTGGTCTAGTGGATAAGAGGTTCCAGTCACGACATGATGGCTGTCAGGTTCTCCCCTGTTGATAGTATATCAACCTGCTAAGTCTACACATTCAAGTAATACGTACTTCTCATTCGGTTTGATGGTGATTATCATGGGAGATAAACGGATTATCGCTGGCTTCCAAAGTACTTCAGAGGACTGTTGCCTATTCCATTCCATTTTGCAAACAAACGCAGTGACCAAATAGGCTCGTATATTGGTGTATTGGTTAGGTGGTCGGTTCTGACGTGATAAATTAACACTGGACCTTAAGGCATCATCGTGGTGACAATGTGAACGACTGTGAACGTACGGTAGTTTGTGTGGATCCAAAATGTCTTTAACTGGGATTGAACAGCTTGACAGTATCAAGTCCCTGAAAATAGGTCGCATGGTGGCAATTGTGAACCTTCATGGTGTCTTTTGTAAACTTAATAAGTTCCTTCAACAAAGTCAACTAATAAGATAACTTCTGAACATCCAGTAGATGATCAGCCAGACGTTGAACTTCAAATGTGACCTATTTGACCTGAGATGCTGGGTAACATTGACCGCACACTTGATTAAACAATTTTATTGTGGGCAGATCATACCAGTTGAAATAGAAATTTGTACGTTAGAAGCAGTATAAACTGCTGCCCATTAAAGTTAACTCAATCAATTCATACCACTCATCGAGTTTATTCCTTGTAGCTACGTCATCAAATCTGATCAGGAAAATCGTTGGCGTGGTTTATGTACATAAACTGTCCGCAATATGTATAGGCAATATTTATAATGGTGTGCTGTCGATCATTAATAAATATGTTTCACAGTAGCTTGCCAAAAGCATCGTCAACAAATGGAGCTCCTATTTCCTGGAGTTGTTGTGTCACAGTGTCCTCACATTAGCCGGTAGATAGACGAACATTGCACATACTGGTTCACAGCAAATCAACAAGAGAAGAAAGTCGCAAGTTAACTCTAATTTCTGATGTGTTGACCAAATACTGAATGCAAAGACGCTGTGTCGTGAAAGTCCCGATGTCCACTGCGTGTATATATTGGTCAGGAGCAAGTTACATCGTTTTCTCTCAGGCATCATAAGAAAAATATAATAACACAATAACCACATAATGATACAGTGTAATAGGTATAAACATAATGTAATCTATCATCACACTACGTAAATCACCTCACGGATTCTGAAGAGGAATCGTTGAAAGGATAAAGATGGAACAGGTGGTTAATGAGATCCGTCAGGTCAATCACCAACGTTTGTTATTTTCGTCGGAGATTGTAATGAATAGCTAATTAAGCTTTTTGCGTACACATTTACGTCGCCATGCCGATGGCTCAGTTCAACTTGCAAGACATAGAAAGGGTAGTTTGAATGGCCGGTACACCCGTTTTCACTGTTTTTAACCATTCATCGTGAAGAGGAATGTAGTTAACTGTTTGAACGGCAGAGCAGTAAGTATTTACGAAGAAGTTACCGTTGTACAAGAATTAGCATTCACACATGGAATACTGATACAAAGTGACTACCCGAAAAGGTTCATAAACATATCCGTGCAACAGTGGGGTTAAATAAACCAGCTGCATGTAGCGGAAAAAACTGTACACATCGGATTGCCTTTCAGGGGTGATGCTTTAGTCGAAAGTATCATACGTAGCCTCAAACGTTCAATTGTTGCAACATTTTGTGCCGCCGAATTACGTGTCCACTTTGCGTTCAATCTAGTTTTGTGTTCACGCCTAAAAAGATAAAGTGCCTGTTTCTGCAGTCTCGGTTTGTGTATGTTCATACGCTTTTTCCTGTGGACTCGCTTTTGTTGACCACACGACCAGACGCTTATCTGAACAGACCCGTGAACACCAGTCAGCTTGTCTAAACACTGGAATAACGGAATCTATCAAGAGTGTGATACTATCGAACATGATAGATTCGAATCACTATGTCATTATGTTAAAAGCATTCCTATCAGTCTACTGGGTTAAGGCCACCCAGTCGGGGACGGTGAAGCATAGAATCCTATCCACAGCTAAAACTATTGGAATTCGCCTGTACAGCCCACACCTGTGCGCTCAGAAACGTTTTTTTAAGACTTTGAACGTGTCTTGACTATACCCCACCATGATGGCCTGTCATAGCGGTTGTTAAAGTAGGTACCTGATTACAGTCTGGCATTGGTTTCATTGACCTTATTAACCACTCAATTCCTGTTTACTCTCTATTGATTTCCTCGTAAAATTTGTGATATAAATTTAAATTATATAGCCTGTTGATGAATGACTGAAAAGTACCTTATTCGCCACAATATATTTTTCATGATTAGCATGGTTTGTTTTGTTTAAGACAATTACTAGTAAACTGTCTTCAACATAACTCAGCTTCAGTGACTAAACACATCCAGCTCTGACCGTAATATTCTGTTTCACTTGTTGATGATAAAACGTTTGAGACAAAAAGATAAACTTGCATGGCAAAGTTGACTAGAACATGTAATTTTATTACACTACTCAAATACAGTAATGCAATACCTGTTAGTTCATAGTTCGACTGACTGTCCTAGAACTCTATCTTGAACGTTGAATACGGAACGCAAGGTGGTATTGGTATGGTTATATGGTTTTTAAGAAAGATGACTCAGGATGTGCACTTATAGTATCAAAGCTAACCATTATTTAGCGTTACAATATATCATATATAACATGACCAGCACATTTTCCAGAATTACTAGACAGACCGTTTGATTTCCCAAAACTCATAAGTTAAACCAATGTTGTGACACTGAACAAAGTTTTCTTCGTCTTGTGGCCTAGTATATGCTGTGTTTGATATTTTTTTCTTATTGTCCCGTCTCCAGTAATGATCTCGTCACTTTCCTGGTGGACACTTCATCGACAATACTACAAGTATTTGGCATGGCACTTCCCGTGTAGCTGAAGCGGTCGAGAGTCTCCAGCAGTCTACCAATAGGAACAAAGACAGGGTCAAAGTCAGTCCAATCTTGTGACAACGTTGTACACCTTGACCAGGCAATATGCATACAGTACAGCCCAACCGTAATGGTTAATCGATTTAGCATGGTATGCATGCCCTCTGTAGAAGAAGTAAGCATAGCAATGGCCACTGCATTGTCAGTCGGCTCACTATCTAATATAAGCTCCACCACTAGATCCTCGAGACTTTAGAACGCTCCTTCCAGAAGGCTGTCTACTGCGAAAATAAAAAAGGAGTAAGTTCTGACACCCCTGCCGAACGCCACTTGACGTCGAGAACGCTCGAAATAGTTGCCCACATATGTGCACTGTGCAATCAGACCGGGCATAATGCACCATCAACAAACTCAATTTACTCACTGGGACTCTTCTGCAATAGAAACAAGCCATAACACTTGTTCAGCAACCAACAGAAACGCACACTTCAGATTCAACTATAACTGGGTCATTGTCGCAGAAAGGAGTTTCAGTGCCTCGGTGTCCATAACACGGTTAGGACAGGATTATTACACCCACAACCAGACCTGAAGCCTGCATGTTCTTCTCTTATTTGGTTTCATCTGTGTCTCCTAAATTGGTGTATCATGTTGTAACAGCAATGACGTCAATCACACTGCGCGCCCAACAATATGTGATGATTATATGGAATTGAACGTTGTTACGCAAAAGGATTCATTCCCACTGCTAAGAATCGAGGACAAATTTGATGTCATGTAGAACTACATCCGGACGACCGGTGAAAATAAGCTTTTGGTGTCCCTTCCGGACTGTACAAATTCCAGAGGATGCCTTTTGTGCTAAGTAATGCACCCACCACCTTCCAGCGATTGATCCTTGCGGCACCGCGTGAGTTGATACCCGATAAATGCCTCGTTTACTTAAATGACATCACTGAGCACGGACGCACTGCTGAAGAACACCTAGCTTATGTGCGATTAATTCTCGAAAAATTTCGAGACATTGATTCATAGCTAAAATCGACCAAATGCAATTTTTTTCAACGAGATCAAATATCTGGGACACACCATCTCCTCTGTCGGTGTGCGCCGTGATCCTGGTAAAATCGAGCTTATACGATTCTGGCCAGAACCGAAATCTGTTGATGATGTTCGCAATTTCCGCAATTTAGCTTTTGTTACCGGCCGTTCATAGTGCGTTTTGCAGAAATCGCAGCACCCCTCAACTCCCTCCTAATCAAAGACTACCTTCGTTTAGTCAACTGACCAGGAAGAATCTTTTAGCCGGTTGCTGGAAATACTCTGCAAAGCACCCGTTATGAAATTTCCAAACATCTCTATTGACGCAGGTTGCTTCGGTTTAGATGGTGACGCTAGCGATACGACAATTGAAGCTGTTCTGTCTCAGCGAACCTTAAATGGATTGGAATCTGTTACTGTTTATGTTAGCAGAAGTCTCACTATACGAGAAAGGAACTACCGCGCGACACGTAAAGAAATGCTAGCCTTGGTACAATTCATCCTATAATTTGGTAATTACCTCGTTGGACGTCGGGTTCTTGTGCGTATAGATCACCAGTCACGATAGCAAGAGTACCTTCAGGACTATGATTACGTATATTAACGTCGGTCCGCGAAGCAACAAGCGAATGCTGATACGATGTCCCGAAGGCCTTACAAAACTCACGAGGAGTGTCCATCCTCCACAGGTGACTTTGTTTCAGCGCAAGAGTGGGCGCAAATAAAATCCGAAGACCTGGACTTACATGCAATCTAACAAAGGCTACCACAAGGTCATAGTCGACCTAATAAGCGAGAGGTCGCCGGAACGAGCTGGAAAACCCGTTGTTTATGGGCACTCTGACCGAGACTAGTAGTGCAAGAAAATTTGCTGTATTATAAAAATGGCTCAACCTACCTTCGACGACCCGTATCTATGGTAACGACTGTCCTGCATCGGCTGCATGAAGAACTTGATCATTCCGTTCAAATTAAGACTGAAGGGGCAGCAAGATGACGGTTGTGGTGGCCACAGGTGAGACATGATTTGGCATTGCACCATGTGGGGTGTACGGAATGTGCACAATTGAAGAAGCCGACTCAACATGCTCGGACACCAATTCAATCTGTAACAGCAGGTTTTCCAAATGAGATGATTGGAGTAGACATTGTCGGGCTGTTGCCAAAGACGGTGAAGGGGAACCGTTACGTGCTAGCCATGGTTAACCATGGTGTATGGTCTCAGCTACCGACGCCTGGATGATTGATAAAACGATATTTAACGAGTGGATTTCACGCTGAGCTGAACCATATCAAATACATTCCGATCGGGTTTTTAACTTTGAAGGCATGCTGGTGCGAGAAATGTGTTACATTTTGAGCATTAAGAAGATCCGCACCACAGCTTACCATCCGAAGGGAAATGGTCTTGTTGAGCGCACCACCAGCAAGCACAAAAATTTGCATAATGCTTTTCTTAATCCTGAGACCACGAGCGATTGGGATATTGCACTACCTCGCTGCCTGCTAACTTACCGGGCCACTGTACATATGTCAACGGGACAAACTCCCCACTTCACGGTGTCGGGACGGGAACTTCGACTGGTCTCAGGCATCCCCTTCCGATTTACCACCATAAGCCGTCACTGACGACGGAACACATTCGCCCCATGCGTGGCCACCAGTTAACGAGATCACATTTACACGCAGCTCAGCGTCATCAGAAGGCTTGTTTTGACAGAAGAGTTCATGGGGCCCAGTACCAACCGGGAGACAAAATGTGGCTTTATGACGCTGAACCAACCCCAGGAGTTCCGCCTAAACTCCACAGGGAGCGGAAAAGCCCGCATGTCATCGACAAGGCACATACTGATGTTACCTATCACATCAAACAGCCGTCCATTTTAACGGTCTAAAGAGGATTGTGACTGCAACTGGGAGTGCTGGGGACAGCGCTTACGGATAGGAGTGTCTTATAACAGCTACGATGTCAATCAAACTGCGCGCCTAAGAACTTTCTTGTCCCCTCCACCCTCCTGGTTTCGTGGTGGCCACGTACCTGGACCAAGCGCAGGAATCAACAACGAAAGAAAACAGTGATTAATTGTAGGAATTTGTTTTGCCGACTTGTACACATCTCTTTTTCATCATATTGTCGTGCTTCTGTTTTGCATGTGTTGCTGAATAAACGATTCCCACGAATTCACGTGCTCAGTTGGGTGGTTGTGAATACGCCTTCCAGTTCACTAGTTCTGTGAGTAAATCTCGCACCATCCGTTTCAGCATGTGGACATTCCGCCCCATGCACAGTGAATTACTATTGCTCACGTGACTTCTCTATCTTCGGGATACTACCATGTGATCTGTGAGTAATGTGAATACTACTGGACAAGGCCACTACTTCTGTGGTTGTCGTATTTTGTCTTTGTACCAGTTTTTATGTGGGAATATGTTGTAACCGAATCCGCAGTCTATGAGCGCGTAAGTTGATTTTACCGGATAATAGACCGGTGGTTAACGACACAGCGGATAACGTCACGACGGATAACCAGACAGTAGATAAAAAAACAATGGATAAATAAAATGAACAATGGACGATGGAGTGTACACGATTAACTTGGAACTTCCCAGTCAACTCAACCATCCAACGCTAATGCATGAAGACTGGCCTTCAAACAGAGCTTTATTACACTGCTCATTCCGAAGACAACATGGTAATAAACCCGTTCATATTTAAAGGGTTTGTGACCTATAGGAAGGCGAGGGCGAGAAATGGACCAGACAACAGTTCAAACAGTATGACGACGCTCAAATCGGAAGACGAGCGTATAGGCGGGACGTCAAAATAGTAGATAAAAGTCGAGGACACTCGTGGAAGACGTAGAATCACGTATCGGTGCGGATGTTGAGAGCTCCTTTGAGCAGTAACATGTTAAGCCTTCAGCAAAGCAGATAGAACGATATATATTCTTGAAGTTGAATACTACTCCGCCAGGAAGACCGCTGGTAAACACCAGGCTGCAGCCGCCTCCTCAGTTGCCCGTATCGTTTGAAGGAGTATGATTGGTTCAAACGACGATCTAACGCTGACATCTTTGAGGGATTGTTAGGGAAGAAGGTCAGGACCTACAGTTTCGTTTTTTGGGACAACTCAGGCCACAAATTCCCTCAGGTTCCGACGGAGAACCGTCTGAAATGCCATAGTTAATGACAAAGTCCTCATCAATCATAGCTGACGGTCAGTGTAACAAAGAATAAGAGAACAGAGCACCCGGCAATTCCACAATAAAAGTGTTTTCTCCATCTTCTTGGCTGATACTTAGAAATAAGGCTGAAGGTCCTTGCGCGAGCTGTTCTCAAGTTTTCTCTTTAGCTTACGTTGGTCTTTGTTGTATTTGGAGTTACAGGAATCAGTTTTTCACAAGTTCTGCTGGATCGGCAGGAATCCATTCGTTCCTCATTTGTAGTATTCGCTTTAAATATATCTTCTCAGAAGAGGTTCGCATGGTTGTTGATATTTTTGGTCAAACCTCGTTTGGAGCATTTCTCTGGCATGACAGAAGTGGTTTGCCTTTCAGTAGTGTTTGATAAATTTTTTCACAACTTCGTCGTTTGGTTTCCAACTGAGTACTTAGACACAAAACGACGGTGTTCAGACTATTTAATTCGCGAAAATCAGCCAGAGGCCAGTTGTCATGGTGATCTCAGCCGAAGTGTCAATCGCAACTCAAAGCTCACAACTTATTGGTGACAAATTTCAGTTCAAAATGACAAGCCGTTAGCGCCGATGAAGGTGATGATTATTTACTGACCGATAAGGATTGACGTTTCGTCAAGGTTTTTCTGCGAGGATAGCATACAAAGCTTTACGTTGGAAAAACCCTCAGGTTTTGCAACGCCTGTATGGTATACTGTTCACGTGTGTTTACAAGTAATTTTGCGACTGCCCTTATCTGTATCAGCCAGTTATAGTCAAGATATGCAGCACACAAGACCGCATTGAATCAAAGCTGTCTGTATGCTTCTTAACCTCTCTCGGTTTTTTGAATGGTCGAACAATCCAGTTCAAACTATATGGTCTTAAATAAACACATACAGTAGTTTGTGGTCGTGACGGAAAACAGCTGCCTGTGTTCACAGACCTCTGTTCCTGTGCCAAATGATATGGATGGGATGCAAGCTGTGTGCCGAGTACTGCACCAGGAATGCAGCTCAAGCGAGAATATGTTCCTTTTGTCTTCGTTCGTTCAGTCAAGTTTACCTTTGTGTATGAACGTGAACCGAATACGTAGCCCGACAGTCGAAAGAATCGGTTTAACTATAGCTGTCAGATCGTCAACATGATATAGAAAAAAGCATTACAAGACGAAGTTTTCAAAGGTGATGGTGCTCAAACTCGGTATTTCATCTAAACTTTTCACCATTCGACAAATGCTTCACATGAAGCAGTTCATCTAAGTTGCCAATGAACACAGTGACTTGCTGTAACAACCTGGTACTTGATAAAAGTAGTTGCGTTGATAAATTTAGTTTTCATTCACTCAGCACGCAGTCTAGTCTGACTTGTTTAAATCTGTGATTAACTGAACATCAGCAAACGCGTGGTCTGTTTGCACCAGGTATTGTAACTGGTGTACAACGGATGAATCAGCAAATTAGGACAATAGAATTCAGAAATATGATAAAATAGATTAAACCAGTGAATGAATATGCAGACCTCACGATAGATTGTTATCCGAAATTGTGGTCACATCTGGTGTGAAATGGTTTGTGTGAATCATTCTGACAATGAACAAGTACACTGAAACTTGCTAGAAGGTTGCGTTTTTAAGCTGCCAGTTATTCACCTTATTCTATATATCCATCCCACCGAAAACTGGTGGTCAGATGATTTAACGGGATAGAAATTTCTCGGCTCTTTTATTAACCGCATGATGTGTTTGTTTCTAAATATTGTTTTAATTCGATTGGTTTGCCATGTATAAGTAAACCTGAAGTGACGATACCAAACGAAAGCGGACCACTTCCTGACGACAGTGCTCGAGAGCAGTGAAGCATTTTGCAACAGTGTTCTACATTATTAACTCAACCTTGATGGTAAATAATGTGAACCAGACATTGTCGACTGGGTTATTCGTTTTGTAGGTAAAAAACCCGTCGGTATTCATTATAAATTAAGTTTATAGTCAGATATTGACAAAGTGCAACAACATGGAGATGTGAACACTACAGAAATCGCCGTCAACCTTTTATTGTTTGGCAAGCAGTAACAACGTGAATGCAATGATAAAAGTTTCTTCCCTGATAATCCATCTGCTAAAAAGCAGTACAAAAAAACGTTCGATCAATGAAACCAACGATGCATTTCGAGTCCAAAAGCACAGTCGTGTTTGGTTGACTGTACGTAGGACTAAACAACTAATGTATTGTGAGTTCTTAGTCGACAGTGTCTCTAGATGGCCGTAATCCAGCACAATTTCTGAATCTGCCATACTAGGTTTGACTACAGTTTTGGGTGCACTTCATTTTGCAGCTCCAAAACGACAGCCTTTTCATTGTTAAGAAGATTGCTACCTGGGAAGTATATGTAATAGATGAATGAGTTCTGCTTAAACGTTGTTCGGAGTTGCTCATTAAAGTCGTACGAACAAGATGCACTTCTTTCAGATCATGTACTTAGCGCCTTAAAAAGGTGACAAAATTCCGAATGTTGGGGTACTCAGTAACGGTAAGTGGGCTCATAAAAGAGTTTTGCGAACAACGGAACGTTTCCCGGTCGACAATGAATCGATCTGACACTTTGCGGCGATAACCGTTTAAGTGTACTGAGACATGTAGATGGCAGTCTACGTTGCCCGATTTTCCTTCTTAACATAGGTAACAATACATATTCACCCTGTCCTGTTGAACTTTTAAGTCGTACACGTTAAATGACTGCATGAGGCTTTAGAGCTTCGATTTAAACGAAGGTCTGTTTCATTAGTAAAATGTGGATGGATCTGTAACAGAACTTCTGAAGAAACGAAAAAGCTTTTCGCAAGCTTTTAAGAAGAGCCGCCCTATTCGCTTTCGTTTACAGTGTACTAGCGTGAGCGGATGAACGTACACAACGGAGGTCAAGATTCCTCGCGAAACCCACTGATTCCTAGAGCAACCGAATAATGCTTGAGGAGTTTTTCTGTACTGCGAAGACTCACTTCCAGCTGGTGATCACATTTCCCTCAGCAGACCGAAGTAGCCCCCAGCGGCCCACTTAATAACTCAATCGAAAGGCTTGATCAACAAACCTGCTTCATGTACATTATCCCACTCTGATTGCACTGGAACATTTCTAATGCTCGCGAAACGTTCAGGCACTAAATGTGACACACAACCTTTGGTACATTTAGATAACTGTTGCTCTGATTAGCCTTAGCAAATTGTCTAGTACTCGAAGGAAAAAGCTTGGGTGATGTGAGCAGGATTCCGGTTCTCAATCGTGTTCACAACGGTTATGTAAGGATTAGAGTTTGTTGTACTGCTTGATCAGCGCAACTTAGAGAAGTCCCGAGAAGAGTTTTAAATAGAACACTGGGGTAATTATTCCGGTGAAACAAACAAAGGCACACTTTCAGTATTGGGACAACAGAATGTGTAATGGTAAGTGGGGTATTTTCGTGAATTTTTACATAAATTTTAATGAATAGCCAGGTTCGTTAAGTAGTATCCACAACACTGGCTTCAGCTGGTCAACGTCTTATTAGAAGAGGGTAATCAAACAGGATCAAGCCACAGCAGTTTTTTGTGTTCAAGCCTATGAAGATATGTCAATAATAAGTACTATGAAGACCAATTTGATTTTTGACGGGCAAGCAATTAAGTACGCCTGGAAGCAGTGTTTATGTTTATTTGTAAGGCTGATGATTGCATCTAGGTGAGACACACATATTAGCGTACAGTTTTACTGAGTCAGTGATCATTAAGCTAATAGACATCTTCATGCAGGACATGATCGATGGTAAGTTTGTTGTTCTCACTGCACCATTAAGAGACCAAACCTTGCTGGACCTTTAGAAGGTGTGAGTAAACATGATTCTTAATTATGTATACCGAAGAACAAAGAAACTGGTGGATAGCAAACAAACACAACGAAACAGCCTACCGATAAAACCAGAAAGTCTGTGAACAGACAGCAACAACATAAAAAACAAGCAAACCCGCAATCACGTACACATGTATATGTTGACTTCTGTAAGTAAGTTGCGGAGGTGGTTAAAAGAACTGTTACACTGAATGATAGTCCGGTAGGCGTCCACTGAGTGGAGTGTTCAACATCTCTACTGAACCGCGTAGAGTAACAGAACTAGGTATTGCAATTCATTAAAGATAGATGCTCACTTATAAACCCTGTTCACACAGCAGCCATCGGAAACCCAAACTCAAGAGAATGTGGTCTTCAACACCTGTTCCTGGGTACCGCATGCCTGCGTGTTTGCAGGAGTAATGCGTCACACAAATGCCTACATTCATCTAAGAACCTGCCATTCTCAATAATGGTACATCTTGAATTCTGTGAATCCCTTATTACTACATCTGTGGACAACCTTAATAGAAGAAGCGAGAGTTTTTCTTTCAAGCTGAGAGTACGCAGTAGGGTTGTCCACTGTGACAAGAGTGATATTACGAGGTTATTCACCTTCAATTTCTAAAACAAGTACTGCCATTCAGGCACTACTTACTCTGAGACCTTCAGCATGTAAGTGCCCGGATAATAATTATTAAGTGTTCTATAATACAGTTACACATTCATTGAGTTTGGCACCATGTAGAATAACGAGTGGGTGAACTCAAGTGATTTCGTGAGGTTTTTGAATAACGATTGTCACATTTTAGTGTCACTGGCGTAGATCAACACTTTTAGTTCGCTTATATCTGACAAATCGAGAACAATCAGCTGCAGATTAAGTGTTGCCACTTACCGAACTGTGCTATTCAAAAGAAACAGTCTGGTTGCATTTAACTTGAGAAGAAACTATGCAAGACAAACTTTGGCCAAAGTAACCGCGTTCAAACAATCGTATGCGTTCAGCAAAGTTGTGACAACAATTAGAAACTTGGTATAGATTAAGGATTAAGGAATGCAACTGATTCATAACCCACCTTGTAAAGTTTTGGATTACCAGACGCCGAGATCCATGCGGTGAGGTTGAGTGGGAAAAATAGTTAAGAATTTTGTCTTTGGCCGCGGCAGCTGAATTTTTTCTACACACTTGACATCAAGTAGATGGATTGCATAACTGAATAACAACCGATGTCACAGTAATTGAGGTCCGCTGTACGATCAGCCTGGGCTGATAAGCAAAATATTTGTGGACAGCAGTGGCGGCTGGCCTAGTGTCAGTATCAAGGTCTCTAATGACAAAGTGTGCATCTAAAATATTATCACTAGACTTAGTCGAAACGATCCAGAACTAGGTATAACAGTGTTTTTTAACCATTCGGACAGACATTTGATGAACGGACATATTCTGTTCTGCAGAATCTGTATTATCAAGACGGAAAGTTTGTGTTTCAGGCTCAAGGTGATCAGATAAACGTGGTAAACGTAGTGCAACCGCTGCGAAGCTGTTGCAGCGTTCAGTAAAATTGACGGTTAGGCGGTCCTGCCAATAGTTCATTCTCCAGTGAAAAAGGGCTGAATACGGTTTTCCGTTCCATGACAGTATTTGGACCAAGTGGCACAAGAGTGATCACGGTCTAGATTACAAAGCTGTGTAGATGAGCCTTGTTTGGATACACCTAGGTGATTATCAATAATTCCTGATTTAATATATCTATAAAAAAATTTTATTGAACTGCCAGCACGACGTTAAAAGGTCGCAAACCCTTGCCTGAGTGGCGCAAAAGTATTATGGTTCGCACCATCCACTTTTTGTTACACCTCGATGAAAACGACTACTGTAAAATTTTGTTTAATTGTGTTGGTGGGCCTTTGGTATATCAACCACACAATCGTAGATCGTTTGAAACTGAATTATCTTATCGGTGTTCAATGCATCTTCAAATCTGACATCCTAATTTATGGCTCTTTGTTAACACTGTCACATTATCAAATGACTGGCTTTCCCCATTCATTGTTCCGTGAGTGATCAGTCAAACATATCAGCATAAGTCCTTCTCATTCGTTTAGTTAAAGTGATGATAAGACAGAGAATCCCTCAATCCAGTTAACTTGAAAAATTTGTTTGGCTCTTATGGGTTACTTTGGCAAATAACTCAAAGATTTTGTGCTAGTAAGAAATAAGTGAAAAACAGTGTTTCCTTCTCAGTGAATTCAACTAACGAAATAGGTAAACCGGTTGTCGGGGATAGTGTCCTTGTGAGCCGAGACGGGCCAAACATAAGTGAGAAAAGCACCATAGATTGAAGCTGCAATACGCACAAATGTACACTAACCTGTTACAGGAAAACACACTGGGCTGAGTAACCAAAATTTGACCCAGCTGTGTATTTATCAGACTAGTTAAGTTAAATCTCTTGTGATAGGGTGTACTGTAATATATTGGTGATAAGCAGCTTCGCGGACGTGGGTTTCGAAGTTTGGGACATTTGTTTATATTTGAGAATTTAATATTTCGTGATGTATTAATAGTGCCCATGGATCTGTCTCACTGACGCAAGATTATATATATAGTTTGTAAAATATATAACTCATCAAACATGCTTCCACCGGTGCAGGCTTTAAATTCTTGGTGGGAAAATCGTACACTTAATTAACAGGCACCCTCTTTGCAATGAGTCATCACGTTCCTGTCCTCCGAAGATCACTAATGGCATTGCCATTCACACGTTGCAAGATTGTAGTGTGTGCACATAAGTTGTTGACCCTGATTTTCTCTGCTACAGTTAAGACTAATGGATATTATAGTGCAAACGAAGAGTACATTTTAATTTTCCTGTTGTGTTGTGTGCCAGGCATACCGAGGTCATTTGATAGGATGAAACCGTTTGAACTGTCAGTTTTGTTGTTTACTATCCGAGACGCGCTATAGTAGGTTTCAGTAACAGTGAGCCGTTTCAAAAATTTCCATTTTTTAAACCAGTCTGTTGGTGGTCGTGTGAAAAATGCCTCGTGTCAATCGTTGTAGAGTTTAACAATTGTGTAATCTACAGCCGTAGTATGTACGAAGGTCACGGTGTACACGGTGTATAATCCTACAGTATAGACCAAATTGCAGTGTACAGAGAAAACTGGGTTTGCATTTGAACAGGCAGTAGTGGCACAGGCATCTGCAATGTGGTGCGGGCTTGTGAGTTTCTGCAATTTTTCCCTTTATAGATGAACTCTTGCTGAAGGATTTTCGCCACTCCTTAATAGTAGGTGCAGCTGAGACAAGACAGAAACCATTCAGCTCGAAACATTCCCAACACTTTGTCTGACCAAAAGTAAGGATTCAATCTGTTGTTTGTAGTGATGTTCTGTAATACTGTCACTGTTTTATGTAGCTTCTTTTTTCTTTTTGTTGACGTTATATCGTACCAGAATCATTTAACTCCGGCCATCATATAACAGTACTGTAGAACTCTTTTTGTCTCACTAATGAGTATTTTGGCAGGTTGATGATTTTATATGGGAGCTAACTGTGAAAAGTCAGGGCTTCGGCTGGATTTGAACCAGCGACAAAAACCCCATCGCTCTACGCGGCAATCGCTCTACCAGCCGAACGACGAAGTCACGCCAAGAGCTGGGAAATTTCACATTCCGACTCGGTTACCTACCCGTCCCACTGTCTCATATGGAATCCACCAAATGATCTAGAGGATCGACTGCCCCAGCAGGATTTCTTGAACAGTTCAGGCTGGAATGCACCAACGCCACTTTTGAACATAGAAATTTCTCATCTCCCGGCGTGCCTTCGTAGCTCAGTTGGGAGAGCGCTTGCCACATAGAGGCATGGTGTTTCTGTTGCTGGTTCGAATGCAGCCGAAGCCCAGACTTTTCACAGTTGGGTCTCGTCATTTTATCTCGTACTATCAATGAAAACTCCCATCCTTGGTAACTGAGTGCAAAGTTTTGTTCTAATCCCAAGAAACCCATTATTGTTAGCAGTATTATGTCGTTTATTGCCAACAAATAACTAGTCTCGTGCATTCAGCAGGTTTTACGGGCTTGATATATATTGAGATGCGCTGAAATATAAGTCTGCAGTTCATCTCGATGTTGACGAATATTCTAGACAGAGGGGAGACGGTTTAGGTACAAAATGGTAGGCATGCACATTCCTAAGCGGTGGTAACATGAACGTGTCGAGTCATCCGTGGGTCGGATTAGAGTCGATTTGAATTCAAATAAAAGCACTAGTGGACTGTTACCAAGTGTTATTCCCAGTGGAAATTTCATTTGATACAGAGAAGTATGGAATTAGTAAGCTTTCCTTATTGATTGTTCAAAACTGCACGAGAGTTGCTGTCGTATGTGAGTTATCAACGCAAGTTAGATTAAACACTTTGAACTATTTCATTAGAGCAGAAAGAAGACATATATTGCGATGTGTTAACATTCCATTTACTCTCATCAGTCGCAAACGTAAAAAGTGCAAGTTAAATACATCATACAGATAAGAACAGACAGGGATTAGACACGCATACATGCACACCAAGTATTATGTAATCACGATCATGGCAACCCGATAGGTTGCCTCAACCACTTCTGTGCACACAACCTCGACTGGTAAGTTCGGATGAGCATCGCTTCACAAAAAGCTGATAGCATCGATTTTCGATTGCGTAACAGTATCTTGAATGAGTTTAATGGGTCAACTTGGTGACCTGTAGTCATGAGGTGTTTAGCAATCGATGACGTTGGGTTTCGAGCCGTCAGTGCAACAGGTTGAGACTGGTGCATCATGTGTTGTTTCAACCAATTCGGAATGTGTTCGGCGACTCGCTGAGATAGTTGTCGATCTGTTCTGTCTATGTAAACGTCACTGCAACTGCAAGTGAACTCGTAAACAACATGGGAAGCAGAAGAGTTTGGCAAGCTACATTCGCGATTGTGGAGAACTAGTCCTCTGGTGGTTTGAAATAAGCGCAACTGCGCAGCCACATACGTTCGAGCCAGAGCAGACTTTCATTTATGCTTTATGTCGTTGGCTAAATGGTCACCTCTGAATGGCAAGAATAAGAAAACATGCTTCTTTTGAGCTGTCAATATGGGCTCAGTGTTCTTTTTCAAGGTATTATTTGCACCAATGAACTTGTCGGGTTATCCATTTGGTAGTGTCGTTTGTCTCAGCAATTCCTGTTCCATCTGCGGTGTATCGGGGGTGCAAATACGTCTTGCTTCATGAAATGGTGTGTTAACCAAACCCCGTTTGTATGCAATAGGAGCAAAGCTGGAAAACTAAAGATATTGACCACTTCATGTAGCTTTGCGGTGAACTGAGCGCTGTAACGTGCCATCCTCACGTCTAGTAATGAGTACATTCAAAAAAGCTAAACTATTGTTCGGTTCCACTTCGTGAGATAAAGATAAGTTGGGGTGAATATTTTCAAGAAAATTAAAAAATAAATCAAAATGAGTAACGTCAGTGAAAATTAAAATATCATCAACGTATCGTTTGTACAATAACGATTCAGCTATATTATCCGGGACTTGTCGCTCAATAATTCCTAAGAAGATGCTCGCTAGTGTTGGGCCTAACGGACTACCCATAGCCACACCGTCAATCTGCTTGTAAGCAAGTCGAGTGGAATTTGAATCTGACGCATTCATTAGAAAAGAGTCCACCTAAAATGGGACTAACGATCACACAGAAAGGATGTGCAAGCTGTATTAAACAAATCCCCTCCTCCGCATTATCGACATTGCTATTATTTGGCGAGTAAGTAATGTGTACCTGTTGTAAACTACCATATGGAGGGCGCTATGGTAAGCAGATGACAGGCAGATTAGGATGCGATTGCTGAGATTTTCTTTTATCCGGAATCCTCAACATCACAACTCTGATCCAATGTCCTCAAAGCATCCGTGGTTAACAGCACCGCATAATTTACTTTTGTCTGCCCAAATGTGATGCCACTCAATAAAGCAAACGGAGGAAAACTGCAATTATGGCCTGAAAAATTTGCAGGCAAATAAGAGATGCCAAGTTACTCGCCTGGTTGGGTTGGCTAATTCACAACTAATCAGATAAAATTTGTTACAAATTAATTAAATTGCAAATTTTATGGTTATCGGTATGTCAGTTACATCGTAGTTTAGTGTGTCTGAGCTGTTGTTTAAGACCACCTGTCTAGGAGGTAAGATTACGCTGACTGTTACTATTTTGCTGGGTTTGAAATGTGGAGCTACAAAACCGTTTAAAATATATTAACTTGATACCGTCACCGGAAACAGACTAGGAAATAAGTCTTCGTTCGAGTTTCGCACTGATTTTGCCCCATAAACCAAGGTCGGTTAGTGAAAGCAGTTCATCTTTATGGTCTTTATTTCCAAGCTCCATAATACAAATTAGTCCAATTTTGACAGAGGGGTTTTAAGGTTTTGGTTCGTTTGCTCTATCTTTAAACGGTGATCTGTTCTTCTGATATGGTCATCAATATCAGCCATTAGTGTAACACCACTGATGATATTGATGAGAAGACAAGGCAAGTTAATCGGTAACGAATTATACATATACATATATGATGCGAAAGGATACTGATTACAAGCAGACTACAACACAGTAATAAATGACACAATAAAAATGCACGTATAGAGGAAGGATTGGGAATAAGGTGACAATTACCTATCGCCTTTTGCCGTAAGCGCCAGATACTCCGATCAGAAAGAACTGTTCTCCATATAATTAAACCGCGCTAGAAGATACGACCCAATCTATCATTATCAAACAACAAGTGTTCATACGTTTTGCCTCAGTCACTCGTTATTCAATCCGGGGCGCACTTTTTTCCCTCTAAGGATTTCACCAGTGGATTTGTTGAGCAGCTGTGCTGCTTGCCAAAATAAGAAGGCACATAAATAACCTAGGCAGTGGTCTATCAAAACTACAGTTGTAAACAAGCGTTGATATTTTCGATAACAACGCTTATGAAGTAAACTTTAGGGTTACTTTTGTATCTTTAAAGGCTGTAGCACTTGCTGTATTTTTCCGTCTGCACTTATACCGTCTAACATGGTATGTTCCAGTTCTCAACGCCCATTTTCCTACTAAACCTAAAAACAAATTCATATGTATAAATTTGATTATTTCCAACTGATTTGTACTTTAAGTCTGTCCATCATGTTTCTGACCTATTGAATCCCCTAAATGACTGAAAATAATCAAGAAACAGAACCACATTAATGATTTTAATAAGTGCCGAAAACTCACGTTTGCATGTGTTAAGGATGGTAATCAATGTAATGAGGCGAATGGACTCTTGTGTGAGGTTTGTACATAAATTAGACAAACGCTTTGTTTATA
>LUCH01000517.1:189427-200183 GCA_013368495.1 Paragonimus heterotremus
GTGGTCGAAAATAAAACAAGTCACATCGAATGAGATTTTCAGCAAAAATTTACCAAACCTTTGCATTCCTATCATTTGATCAACTTGCAAATGGTCATCTTGCCTTTGACATTTACCTGGGGTTACGCGCAAAAACATGTGAACCGTAGTCCACTGTGTCAGTGGAACCAATAAACAGTGAGGTAGAGCGGCTAAGTTTGTATGCAGTAGTACAAGCAGGATAATTGTCTGCTTACTCCATAAAGGTGACAGCATTGTGCCCACGCTTCTATCGACCACCCCAAATAGAACCCAATGAAGGACGCCAATTCTCAGCATTTTGTGATGTACACTCTGCATTTTGTACCTGATTTTATACCACCAACATGAGTATTGCTATGTGTCGCGCAAGGCCACGCGTGAGCTGGATATCATCAATCAGCTCAGGGAAGATGGAACTGGAAACGGCAAGTAAGGCACAAACGGCAACCTTGCGATAGATAGTAGGATCTAGTTATCATCGTAAACTCCAATCTTCGCGACAAGCCTGGGTAAATAATTGTGTTCGCATCGAGGTGAATGAACTCCTTCTGCGACGTGAAATTGACAGTGAAAAGGTAGAAACAAATCAGGTTCAATACTGGGTCCACCGGTCACCTTTTGTCATTGTTTACGCCACTTGCATTGGTCTATCCCTTATTCTTATGGCCAGCACACAAAAATGGACGTTACGGGGTATATCAGTGCGAAATACTTCAGATTATATTGTGTGTGTTTCGATTATTCACTTTTCATGACAAATTTTTTCAACAGTGCAATTCAAAGAAATAGTGACAAACGTTGAAGATGCGTTAGAATATATGTGTAAATTGAAAGTACACCTTTCAGAACATGCTTTAAGGGGCTTGCAAATTTCTGACACGTGTGAAACATAGAGGAGAGGCTTTAATATTAAGGAGGCCTGAAATTTATCCATGATATTAATGATAATAATTAGAAGAAAAGACAAATTACTTAATTGAACGCTGAAACTTATGACTAGTGTGTGTCGGTAAGATTTAGGTGACTACGGATTTGACCGTGAGATTTGGCACGTCTGAAAGCATTTAGCGGAGAAAAGTGTTACTGCAATGGGAATGATTATCATGAACTTTTACCAGAAGCAAAGGTGCGTTAATGAGTAATAATGCACATAAAAATTCGCGCGGAACGATCTATCGTTCTGACTTTATCCGTCACTACCTGGCAGCGCTGTATTACCACACTTCAGAACATGAGTAATCAGAGACTTTAGAAAGGCAACGCGGGGGAACACGGAGGTATCCGTTAATTTTCCCAGTATCCAATACGAATTAATTTTATCCCTGTTAAAATTGTATTTCTAGAGAACAAAAATTAGGCAAGGGAGCATATCCAAAGTTACACACATCTGAAATCCATAGTCATTCTAAATACCAAAGGAATATGCCAAGAGTAATGGAAAGGGGCTAATGTTAGCGTTCTTAAAACATACTACTAGATTTTTAATTTGGTGGGCTTTCAATGCACTTTGCTTCGCTTGAAATCGAGTGAAAAGCTGTTAATGACTTCATGAACCATGCGCTCTGCCAAAGAATAATGGAGATACTGTATATTTAATGTTTGTATGCTTCAGTAGGAACAAAATTAGCTCTTCTAGGTTGAATGCTGAGTGATTTGTCCAATTTTACTTACAGGTCGATCTAATAAATTACGTGTTATCAAATACATGGTTGCCCAAATAAATATATAACTATATGTTACACAATCCTACAGGTACTTCAACTTTATTACAAAATGTATGCCACCCTGAATATCTGTGTACATTTGAACAAAAGCTGATCGAGTATACTGTACTTAAATTCTCATTCCAAAACTAAGTCATACGCCGTTCATGTGACTGCTAAATCCTGTCTTACCCATCGCTTGTGGATAGGATACGGTTTGCCGAGCGGGAAGATGATACCGTCAATTCAGCTGGATCTGTGAAATAACATCATCTCACTCACAGGCAGAAAGAACCTATCTGATAAAAAATCTCCTGAACCCCGTTAGTTCTGACACGGTGTTCCTATCACAAGTCAATAAGGAATAATACCAGAATCAAACACTAGGTAAGCATGCTGCATGTGGTGGGCCACTTTTGTCAGCCGTGCAAAAGACCACACGAAAGGTGACATTAGACACCTGGTCTGAGACTGAGGTCATGCCAATGCTACGAAAAGTTTACTTATTAAACGCTGGTTAGACATTAGCCATAACGTTTTTAACACCTCCAGCATTCTGTCTTAGCTGATGCAACCCTCAGGTTACAAAAATTGCTGACTGCCTCAGTTGGTTTCATACTAAGGATGGGAGCAGGCGCACACTGCTAACAATTCTGCAACAGCATTTTGCGCTTAGAACGGGCAGGCAACACACCATGCTGACGAACTGCAGCCCATGATCCGTCCAGCGTGTTGTTGGGTTCCAGTGAGCCCCCACAGATTACAACAATTTTGCTCGCAAACTGAGTGTCCTGAAACAGAGCCTTTCTGAAAGCTGAAGTACTTGCAGCCTTCTGGAACGTACTTTAGATTTTAGGTTACTGCGAAGCGAAATAGATAAATGGAAGTAGGACAACCTTGTTGTAACCTATCGATACAATGAATTTTTGCAACACTGATACAAGCCTTTATCAAGCCGAAAGTCTCAAAATATATTGTTTTAAATACGCCGATATACAGCATCTCGCACCTAGTAGATGCAACGGCTAAAACAAACTGACAAACTTTAGCCTTTAATCTGTCTGCGATGTTCTGGGCTCTCTGTGAGCCCCCAAAGATTAGAGTGATGTCATTTACATTCTCTCTGTCGAGTGTTTGGAAAAAGTGTACATCTTTATATTCAAAGTTCGTCAAGGCACGCTTTAGGATCTCACCTTCTGCAGACTATAATAAAAGGGAAGACTGGACAACCCTAGCTCACTCTCTCTTAGAGGCCAAATGTTGAGAATACGCTGACATAGACCCTAACCCTCTCCGAAGTCTAAAAGTAATTTGCTTTCAGGAATCTCACATACTTCCCGAACACGCCCTTCCTCGATGAACAGTTCTAGAGTGCAGCTCTGTCAACGTAACCGAGAGCCCCTCTGGTTTCCAGGAAGACAATAATTGTTAGCCATACATAAAAATGGTAGAAGTCAAGCATGTGGCGAACTGTGAAAATGTAGCCAATGTAGCCATGGCAGAAGATTTGTCCAGCCAAGGAATCCAGGAACAAAGAAGTTGTTGGGACTCATGCCTCCTGTTGCCAAGGTTTGTTGACCAAATTAGTTCACACTCCCTTAGGCTGAAGTTTAGTCACACAAGGTACTTTACGTATCTTGCGTACCCATGAGAGCCGGAGATCACACAGACAATTCGTAGGCCCCTTTCAGGTTTTGCTCATGGTCTGTGGAAATTGAAAATATCAGTACGCCATACGGACAATAAGGAAAACAGAAAACGTGCTGTCTGGTTATAATATACTGCCGCTAGATTATATGAGAATATTTTGTGGCAAGATAACATACATATTGTAGTACCGTCCGACAGCTTGTGTGACATTTTATAAGAAACCCGGCTGCCCAACGTGAATTTACCACTTTCTGGCAATACTACCGTTCATTGTCAGTGATTGCTTATCCGCTGGGAGAACACTGCTTATTTCTTAATTGGCCCCCAAGTTGAAGACCGTTCTCCTAAACACAGCTTGCAGACGCACCCAGTGGTGTTCATCTAGCCCACGCGTTTTCCCATGTAACCACATTATACGTATTGTATGCCTATACTTTGCTGAAACATCGTCCAGATAAGAAGCATGCGCTGTATAGCAGGTCAAAATTACTTAGCTCAGCGTTGAGTCAGAGAAATCATTTTGTAATCGGCAAACAACTCGCTCCCTCCTAAACTGCACAGCAACGTTTTTTCCATAAAAGTGCATGATGGCAATATTCAAGAGTAACACAGGTTGACTCATCATTCTAAAACAGTCATTCTTCGAAGAGCTGACGAAGTATGGTCATTCCCTGATTACGATTGGTTTGGCGATAAGAGGCAGTCAGCTGATATGACATATACTACTAGCAAATGAATCCTGTTCAAATCGAGGTTTAGACGTTTACGATGTGGTCTAACTTGTACCGTATGCTCTGAGTGACAAATTCGACTACCTAGGGGATCAAGATGTTTGGTATACAATGAGTGACTACAGGTATGTAGGTAAAACTGTTTTGCCGTATGAAAAAGCATAGACATACAACAAAATACAATGAAGAGTGTGTGGCGAAAGCGACTCAGATAGCATCATGTTATCACACTTGCGCCCTCTACTTCACTGTTACATTTGCTGCAGTTACGTCTTTCGAGAATTGCGGTTTAGGGTTAAAAAATAGAATAATAACGAATTATTTCATTAAAGTTTTCCTCTAATTGCACCATTATCATCATCGTCATCATAAACAGCAGCACATCAATGGTTTCTCATCATTGTTTTACTGCCGACCAACCGTGAAATAAAAAGTAAAATTTCTACAGGAAGGGAAGAATAACAAACAGAGAGGAACAGACATAACTGTAACCATAGCTACGTCTATGTTTAGTCGCCTAATATCAAGGTGTCTAAGCCTTTCAAAAAAACCCAGTTATAAACGAGAGTAAGGCGTAAGCAGAAACAGAGCTTTTCACGATCTTCATTACCTCGCGTCGTTAAACGTACTTGAGTTGCAGACAACTTGGCCTTCACAAACAACTCAGCTGAAGGCATCTTTGACACCAACGTCACTACAGTCAGCTGAAGCGTAAGCAGATATTATAAGAAGATTTCTGAATATTTTGCCTCCAGGGCTGGCCTCAGCAAAACCTGCCGAGCGGAAGGCACAAAATCTACTGTTAACAGGAATACAGTCTACCAGTGCGACCCCGGCTGTCATGCTGATGACTTATTTACACAAGTTTGACCAGTAGCATTGACAATGAAGTCAACCAAAAGTGTACAACCATTGTATGGTAGACAGTGCTGGTGCTATTAATTCCATATTTTGACTGCTGCTCTAAATGATAGTTTCCAAAGTGCAGCGCACAACGACAGTCAACGAGTTTAATGTTTGTGTGAGAGCAGCCTGCTGGAGGAGGATACGAATGTTGAAAGCACTCAGGGTAATTTTCCATCTAGGTCTGAGCAAGATATAAGGGAGACCTTAGGTTTGGCTGTAAGAAATGGAACTTACCGACATAGTATTATAATGATTAGCTGTATGTTGCGGAACCTGCAGAATAATTACCGGAAGTGGGGCTCGGGAGGGGTCGGAGAGCTAAAGTTGACATGACACTGGGTAAAGGTCAGTAGTACCATGTTTTACCTATCCATACTGCTGTATGCTGCAGATGGAACGACTCGGGTAGTACTGCGAGACTGTCGACACAGTGTGGAATTATTGGTGTTGTGAATATTCATAGTTGTATTTTGGCTGAGATACTGCTAGAACGCTCAGACTTAGACTGGTGAACGATGAGGATTCTTTGACTAGAAAGCCTGTGCAACAAGAGAGCTAACATGTGACAGTGTACCACCCTTCTTCCAACCCCCACTCTGAAGGACGAGGAAGCTGTGTTTTGTCGGATCTCTACCCGTTTGTCTGTTTGGTAGAAGTGGCAATGTCAACGGGTTTGTGACATCGTCCACTTTAGCTCAACAGACCGTCCGGATGCGTCGTTCATCACACCGTGTCAAGTCTCGTTGCACAAAACCAGTGGAATAAGTTTTCGGTTGCAACGATTTTCCCTCAAAAGTCGACCGCAGTGGGACCGTATAGGTAGAAGATAGACTAGATCCAAGTTATGAGAACGTTGTAAGCATAAAAGGTGTTCACTTCCTAGAATATGCATCACTTATGAATAAACAACCACAAACCTTTCGTCACCGCCAAGCAAGAATGAGATTATAGCCTGAACATAACTCCAGGGCACCCAACACCTTTCTCTAGAACGTTTAACTTCAACAGAATGAATTGCATCTAATCACAACGTGTAAGTATAAAATGCAGCAAGTGGAACAAACCAAAGATTCTGACAAAAGCCTTGAACTTCATTCGAAAACTCAGGTGGAAAAGAAGACATAAGAACTACAAGTTTGAAAATCAAAAGACGGGTTCATTTTTTGTTGAAAAAAGGACATAAAACTAATTTCTTTAATAGTCCTTGTTGTGGGACAGATGGATCTAACACAGATGGTCTAACTGGAACCTTAATCACCAGCCACCTCTGCGTGACTACTCCATCAAGTATTTTCACTGGCATCTGGCAAATCTGTTAAATGGCCATACTGACCGGAACAATCTAAGCTGTAAGTTCCTAGAGTCACAATTATCTCCACAGGCTTCACAGCAACAATAGGTTTACTTCTATTCGACTATCTGAAGACAATGCTACTTGCATCTCATTTTTAGATAGCTTCTCTAACAGATGGAACCAATGTCATTCGTATAACGTTCATTAACGCTTCACTGTGCAAGTTCGTTACACCACCATACAATAACGCAGGAAGAAGAAAGAGACAAATAGTTACCGCATTTGAAATGTCACAAAGAATCTTGGGATATACTTAAGAGAAACTAATTTATTCGGGCCTAATCTACAGAAGGGTTGCTGCAAAACTTCTGCTTCTTGTGCTTTCATCCTAAAAAATATAAGCGTCCCGGACGAAACCACATTGGTGATTGGCTGAGTACGTTTGTTGGATAGACGCCTCGGGAGAAGAACGTTTTATATAATATAGTTTGTATAAAAACTTACAGGTCCTCGGCAAATCTTATGGAGGTAGGCTAGTCGGAATGTTTACGCGAAGCACGCTTCTTTACCATGGTAGTTCAGTACTAGAGTATACCCGTTCTCAATTTTCACAGTCCATCTGTTGCCGTAATGCATGCAAAGTTTAGTTGTTTAAGATTGGGGGACCCGGTAGTATCCCAGCCCTCTCCGGATGTCACGTCGTTCTTGCGTGATTTGACCAGCTATTAATTGCTTGACCACCAGGGCGACAGGCGTTACTTATCTGAATGGTTCTGCCAACAAAGGTGAGATTAAATAGGTCCTTGACGGCAATAGAACTAGGAAGCGTGACTGCCTATGCTAGTGATTGTCACGTTGTATCTGCACTGAGAGTATTGTTAAACCTGAGGCATGTGATATGTAAAGTTAGCTATCCGAGCTCAATCAGAAAATCTCGTTATTTACAGCGGCTAGCTTCTAAAATAAGGTTGAGGCCGGGAGGATATTAACGGAATTTTAGAATTACATATACTTTGGAATTTACTCACATATGTAGCATTAACTATGAAGGAATTGGTAAAAAGTACCAGGGAAACTAGAAAGCAACCTTATTGGCGCTAGCTAACATCGCTTCATAATTGATATTTTTTTAGTCAGGTTTCACAGTGAATGTTTTGCTATGTAGCTATATTTAGTTTGGAGATAGGACTTTCTGAAACGCTCTGTCTGGAGTATCCTTTGACTAAATACCGTTTTTAATTAGGCCATATTCGTATCAGCTGTTTTTTTAGTATGGTGGAATGTCCTTCACTGTTCAAACAGCAAACAACAAGATGTAGAACCCCGTTTATTGTTACAGGCTTTTGACTCCTACTCGCTCAAATTTTGTATCATAAACCGTAAGCATACACGTAAATGCACAACGTAAAAAACAACCAGTTCGGAAGTTTACACAGACATAGCTATTTTTCGAAAATGTTACATACTGTAGCATAGGTACTTTACACAAACAATTCCTACCACCGACATGTGCCTTCTTATTTTGGAACTTTATGGTCGTCATGCCACTGTTTTACCAGTTAAACAAAGAGCGTTACCCTAACGGTTTGCTATGCGTGGAGTTGAACGATTATTGTTTGTAGTGCGCTTATAACAAACGTGTCAAGCAGTGCACACCGGCCTGATTCGTAAGGTCCATGGTGAGCAAAAATGGGGTCTTGTGCACAAATAATGACGTTAATTTTGGTATGCAGTTCAAGATTATATAACGAGGTTCACGCCGTACAGTAACGTTAGATGGAGAAGTCGAGAAGCCAACGTTTCGAAGTTATTTTCCGCAGTTTGCAATAAAGTTTGCTCGGTGTGTGTGATATCGCCAGTTTTTCTGACTTGAGGTTACGTACTTTCCATTCTAACTTCCACTGTAGTCCACATTTCACAGCTCTGTCTAAATGTTCAAGGGGTTGTGATATGGTGGATATTTTTTGCTTATTTGTTACTGACGTATATATAGCGCTTCTTCAACTTTTTCAACACGACTTCTGCTGTAGGTCAAAATTTTCTAACTCTGCTCTTTTACCAAGTTTGATATTAACACTTGGTAACTCAGGTGTTATTGAGGCGTGTTGTTTCAAATTTTTGTATCCAATTTTGCATTTGTTTTTTTATTTTCAAACTATCGACACTTTTTAACTATGTTAGCCTATTTGTGTGTTATGCATCTGTACAACGTTGCGTTAGTCCGTCGTTCACTTTAAAAATTTTCCGGGAAGAAACGCATGAGAGGTGGAACTATGAACTATCCGTCGTTACTATTTGTAAATGAATCGATTGGGTTAAGTTTAAAGAGTGATAGACTGAGCAAGGATTTTCGTGTCATCGTTGCACAAAAAACGCTCCTGTTTCTAGACATAAGCTCAATTTTGTCGAACGTTATATGGCGAATGTTATTAAGCAGCGCTGATATCCCGAATCGCCGGCAAAGGTCAAAACTAGAGAGTCATGTCTATGAGAAGAACGAAGGATTACTGAGAATGCAGATCGGGGTCTACCGGTTTCTTTTTCCTCCACCGGCTCAGTGATATCTCGATGCAAGAATGTCGCGGGCCGCCATCAGCACAATTTGTGCACCACAACATTTTGGTGACATTTACTAGATCGTGTTATTTGGGAAGGTGAGTAGGTTGGTTAATGAAAAATGATGTTATAATGAAGACTGGCTTGATACGAATGACTATTTTTATACATTCATAGGTAGTTCAGCTCGATTTGCGATATGGAAATTCTCATACCGGGAGAGTTAACTTCTTCACGGCCTGCTGATTATAGTGCTGCATTCCGGGTAAATGAACGTAGCGAAATATATGGGCTACGTTTGTTCATTTACACTAATACGAGCACAAAATGAATGAATGTGGTGCAATAATATTTACCTTGCCCAAACAATGCACCGACTTTCATAATATTCCATTACCGTTCAGTCTACTTACGATATATTGCGTTAAGCAAAATACGGGGTTCTTTGTTCAATAACCTTGCTTATATCTTGTGATATCATAGCGTCTCTTATGGGGGAGGGTCCAGCGAGTAAGATAGTAGCTCACTTATACTGTCGGGAAAAACGCACATGATTTCCGAGTGAGCACATTGAACGTAAGTGTGGATCATGCCACCTGAACCCATTTCCTCCCATTAACATTTTTATTTTTGATCACCAGAGATTAATCTCCAAAATATTAATAGTCTAGGGAATTCTTCTGCAGTTGCAAATGAATCATGATTCGAAAATTATTCCAGTGGCAATTATATGACAAATCTAAGGCGAGAATATAAAAAATATGCTTACGAAGCACATAAACTCAAATGGAAAAAATCTGTCGAGCTCGCGTGAGCGTCAGCGAGCAAATAAAGATTGAGTTTATAAATTCTACCGCACAACTCTACACTTGATGAATTGTTGATGTGGACAGTGGAGAATGAAAAGTTACATAGGTGCTGACGTTGAAACGAGCAATATACACACAACACAATTATTTTTACGCATTCAACGAATATGTTACATGTGCAATCACTGGTTTTACGATACTTAACTCAGATTCTCACGTTATTGCTGATAAGAAGTCAAGAGCACTTGACACTGATACGCACAGCTTTCATTTGTGAAACTTGCCAATGTTGTTTCATCAGGAAATAACCATCCCATATGTTGTGACTTACCGAACATCACGATAACTCAGAAACATATTAAAATACGCGCAACGTGTCAAGGGCAACATATTATCTACACTTCAGTCAGGTTAAAGTTAAATTTCCTAGGTAGTCAGATCGCATCGTTTTGTCTTACTTGACGTGCTTATCTAAAGTGCAGTCGGTGAAAGCAATACAGTCAGTTCAGTTTCTGAGAAGAAACAGCTTCAACCAGAACTTGTCCAGTCCGCGGGTAACTCGAAATTTGATTCAAATTTTCTTGCTGCTATTGTGTACTCATATTTTTGTCTTATTGGTGCCCTGAGCATCAAACAACTGCATAGAATTACTGTTATTCGTCACCGAATAACAGATTCATTGAAATTTTGGGCTACGTTGTATCCGTTTCTATCCTATCTGTTTCTGTTATATCTGTTCCTATAGACGATTACCCCAATTAGATCTCGCAGTGCTGGGTCTCAGCAAACATTCACTGAGGTGAGTATTTGTGGCCGGTACGAGTGCAAAATGTCCGTACAAAACGGCATGCAGTGCCACCAGTGCTAAAATTGGTGCCACTTCAAATGCACTGGCCTCAATGAGCACCAGTGCCAACATCTCGCTTCTTCAGCTCTAAACTTTATATGCATGAGCTGTAGGTTCAATGGAAACCAGGATGCTACTGTGCCTCCTACCATTCAAGGGCGCTCCACGAAAAGTGAAGCGACACAGAAAACCTGCGGTTGTAAGTGCAGGACTCTATTCAGCACAGTCTGCCCCTCCAT
>LUCH01000518.1:30896-67290 GCA_013368495.1 Paragonimus heterotremus
CGCGTACAAGAAAAAGAGCTTTGTTCCGCTCCAAAACGTGTGTGACAAAGGCGACAAAGACAAAGTACCTATAGGGTGCGCAGTGGCCATAGGAACATCCCCAAATCATGAAAAGAGAAGGTCATTTACCGAGAGAAAATAGTTAGTGCACTAATGCGCACAGCGGAATAAGAAGTCAGACAGGCAAAAACTAGCCAAGGTCAATTCTCGGCCACTCCGAGCAGGTCCGCTAACTAGGACAAAATCAATCTTTTTTTTTCTTTTTCACGATGGAGGCGCTTTGGGACGGTGACAGGGCGGGCACCCTAACAAGATGTTAGTCAATTGTCTGCCTCACCGAACACTTTTCCGATGCCGCGGTCTACTGCTATGAGGCGTGGAGTAGGCTTGCTATGCTATAAGGTTGGTCACCGCCGGTCGCGTTTGTATCGAAAGTTGGAACTTTGGTGTTTCAGAGAATCTGTATTTGAAGACGTTAAAGAAGACATCTGCTAATTGGACCCAATAGTCTGAATGTTGCCGTTATCTGAGAGAAGTCTATTTAATGAGAAGAGGTTATGAAAGTCATAGGCAAATACTGCCTTACTCTCTTCATATAAATTGTGTTGTTCGTTTTTACGGTGTGGGCACCCTTATGTTGCACGTTTGAATTGAGACGTGTCAGTTGTGCTGAAACCTAATTTCCATCCCTACCCCTTCTTACTTATTGATTAAACTTGTTTTTATTCATGATTGCTTAAAAGCTAAGCAGCAGTGTCTACCACAAATACTCTTCTGCTTTCGATACTAGTTATCGGGAAGTTCTTGAACAGACTAGTAAACAATGACCTTGAATAGGAACTCAAATAGTCTGAGTCTAGGTGTAAAATTTCTGTGTTTCTGTTGTGGATTCGTAGCCCAGTTGGTATGATGCTTGTCGCGTTTGTTCTTGTCTCTGGGTGGAAACCAACCGAGGCCCAGATTTTTCACAATTGGATCTCATATAAATTATCAAATGTGCCGCGCTACTTTTAAGTACTACAGTTTACCCAACAGTGGCGTTAGTAGATTCCGGCGTAAACTGTAAGAAATCTTGCTTGGACACACGATCCACTGGTTCATTTGGTGATCTTGTTTTTTGCTTAACTTAAAAATGGAAAGATGGAAATTGTGTAGAAGTCAAACTAGACAGTTTATAGCAGAAAGTAAGGTGCGATACGTGTGGAGCTGGGTGAAATTAGTCGTATCGAGTTGAACATGATGAAATATGCTCAGAGTGATCTGAATATAAAAGATGAGTTATGTCAGACAGAATTTCGGTTGTAAAATTTCCACATATATACTGGTGTTGGGGTAGTCCGAACGCATGGGCAGGTCTGGAGTTCGAATTGTATAGTGTTAGGTCAAACTTCTGGAACGTTTTACTGAAAACAACAGGAAGCCTGTATGTTAGGAAGCTGAAGTTAGAGAACATTACTAGGAGCAGTAATGTTACCTTGAGACTATCATTGTTGTGTTCACGTTCGAATTAAAAAGACATGCACATACTTTAACGGTCAGTCAGTAACTTGTAGAAGCCATTTATTAGCAGTTCTTGTACGACGAAAGATCTCAGATCACCGGATGGAGTGTGTGGTATGTGCTTGGCGAAATTGAGCAATTGCTTCAAATCATTATGCGGATATTGATAGGATTGAACAGAGTGATTCTGTTCATTCTCTTCTCGAAATGATCGAGTTAGCCGAACACTTCACACAAGATTGTGGTTGAGCGTTTGGATATGGTCATTTGGTCATGCCGATTGTGAGGTTATTGGCGTTGTGATTAACACTAGTCTCAAGTAAACGAGGGTCAGGATGTGAGGGTCGAGAAGTGGTCCAACCGAAAGTTTTATCTGAATGCGAGAGATACAGTCAAGTGTGACCAGTGTTCAATTTGTAATAAATGTCTCATGCTTGAAACAAAGTTGCTTATAATGAGGGATGTACATGTAAGACAAGTAGTGTACAAATTGCTGGAAGGAGATAGATGGCGGATGTTCGCTGATGAAACATTTGTTTTGCATAGGCTTATCATGCGAGCCCACTGCGTGATAACTTCCGTGTTTACTGGTCATACGACTCAGCATCTGCATTCTTGGGACCACGCTGGACCGCGGTACCACTTAGTAATATCCACATTCTACACCACTCACGTGATCTGTGCTCTACCGTATGATCTTCTGTCATAATTGATTACTCGAATCTGGAGACCTGATTGGATTTGGAGATCCGGTAGATCTACGTGGTTGATCTCAAAAACGGTAGGCCCTGTTGTCTAAACGTGCTCGTATGCTGAAAACCACTCGGCTGATTTGTTCAGTACTGGCTCGGGAGCAATCGGACTAACTATCGTGGTCACAAGAACCAGCTACTCCTGTCTACTGGTTACGTTCTTCTGTCACCCATTTCATGACGTATTCAACTGCCACTTACCTATCCTGCTACCTTGGCGTGATGGTCATGCTTGTGAACTGCGTCGATTCGGAGGTCTATGATGATCAGGACTGGTTCTACCAGGTGCAGTAGTTTCAAACAGACCAAGGGGGAACAGTCGGACGAAAAACAGTTATACTCTTAGGGTGCTTAGGTAGTGAACCACAGTTCTTTAAACATACTGCGGAACTGTTTATAATTGCAATACTGCTGTCTTTTGAATAAGGAAGAAGTAGGTTAGAAAAAGTTCCCTCAAAATAAACCCCTCGATCATCCGACACTTGACTGTTACCGCCAGCGTCTTTTCATATACAGTCGAAAAACCTGCACTATTCTTAAAGAGCTTGATTTAGCTCATGATACATCTGCTGTGCAAAACAGTAAATGAAATGAAACAACAGTGTTTTGTACACTGTTCTTCCTGGCCAGGTTAGCTTCTGACTGCCTTGGCAGTCCGACTTCCCAATCGTTAACTCCGGTCAGTTTCCCAACCTAATCCCTTTCCCTGTTGTCTCGCATATCAGCAATTCCGGGTGGGATTCCTCAGTTCCGTTGCTTTCCACGGTATATGCGACCAGAGATTATCAGAAGTTGTTCTCCCGACAGTGACTCTGTTCAGCTGGTACCAATTCCCCGTTCCGTTTTGTCCTCATTTTTTTCTTTCCTATACTTTCGAATGATAGTTGTTTCCTAAATCCAAGACAGCTGATAAACATTGACGCTTTTAATGTCCACGTTGTTCTGCAAATCGGTAAACAAGTTACGTTGCCAATTACTCTTACAAGTCTGATGTATTTCAGAATTACGATCCTACGATTCATTTGAACTAGTCTCTAGATAAAAGTCGATCTAACCGCTTCTCCCTCGGGCTCACTGGTGATGCCGAAGCCGAATCTCTTGATCAGCCTGGAATGCGAATCGCACTGAGTTCCCAAGCACAGCATTGTTTACTCGATTGAATCTCAGTGAAGAATCGCTTGTACACTGTCCGTCTGAACACATCGGTCACGATCTGTTGGTGTAAATCCAAAGTGCTTTGTATATCCATTACATTGGCATTTGTCCCACTGGACGTTTGTTCGAATCCTTCGAAGGGTACGTTCTATGACATGCTCGTCGACATTCTGAAACAGATTAGGTCTGAAGCGGCTGGGTAGTGTTCGATGTCAGGGCATAACACAATGATGGTGATAAAAGACTGTTGCAGCTGTGTGCATCTTACGGTCTCTATATTTTGATTACCGCATTTCAGCATAGGAATAAGCGTTGTGTTACATAGTGGGCGCTCCGGGCATCCTAGACACGGACGCAATTGGATCATATAGCAATCAGTTACAAGCGACTCCATTCGTACTTAACTGACATTCAGACGAAGTGTGCATAATTAACACTTATTGGGAGGCACTAGCGAACATATTGCGCCATTTATGTCAGGTAATAGAACCTAACGAATAGTGAGAACAAATCGCGGCTATAGGGGAGTTGTGCACTTGCGACAGAAGTGGATTTCTGTCGCGTTAATGAGCCTCAGAAACAAGCGTCGTTCGATTCTCCCTGGCTCTGTATATGACGACCGTCCAGAACGTAAACACAAGCCGACCGAAAGCTTTTGCAATGACCGTAGGTATTATTTAATTGAATAGTGAAAAGAAGTGAAGCGTTTTGCTTATGATAATTTACTCATGCCTAATGTAGGGTCAAGAGCGCAGTGATCAACACGGTTGCCTCACTTAAACGATCAGAATTGAAGTCTCGACCGTGACACGGATATTCATTACTACTCGGTCTTCGTCTGTCTCCGATTTGACTTCAGCTGCCAATTCAAAGGAACGACTAACTCATGTTTATTCGGTTCGGTTTCTTTCGACATCGTGACATGTATTATTCGAACAGCATAACTTGTTGTTTCACTTCGTAACTCTCTGTATTACAGCAGAGTTACTTTTATCCATAATGTGACTTGATTGTTTAATTGTTAACTCGTGTTTTCGGTCTTCATATGTGTATGTATGTACACATACGTGTTTTCCTTCTGAACGTTCTCCAGTTTTCCATTCTCATAGTACATCCTGTCAACACACTCACGTTAGAAAAATACACACCGTGCTTTGTTCACGTATCCGTTGTTATGCCTAATCGTCATCGTTTTATATCGGGTCGTGTGCACTTTATCGTAGCACGTGAACGCCAATGGTCCGGCACTACAGCTACTGTGGTTTTATTGCGACACAGTCATCAGCTGATTGTCGGTCACGTGGGCGATAGTCGCGCTCTGATATGTCGTGGCGGCCGGATTGAAGCGCTGACCGTGAACCACGATCCGAACAATCTGACACCGTTACGTGATCTCAGCCCAGGCGAACACGGTACCGGCCTGACTGAGTCTGAACGGATCGCGACTTTCGGAGGCACAGTGATAACCAATAGTCTGGGTGTACCGGTAATCAACGGTCGATTGGGCATGACTCGTAGCCTGGGTGACGCAGAACTCAAAGCGTTCGGCGTCACCGCACACCCACAAGTCTCGAGTATCAAGGTATGTGTTGGTGCTTTGTACGCAGATTTCATTGTTTTCATCATTTTTAATGTCTTCAATCGTATCTTACTATTTATCACTCGCGGTTTATTGTTTTTGCGACCTAAATCACTTCTGAGTGGATACTGTCGTGTTACTCTACTGTACTCAGAAATCTTCTGGGTAACGGAGGTTTGGATCAACGGCTCTACTGTTGACGATCGGTGTCAGATTCGATCTGCGGTTTCTGTCGAAGATATAAAAACCCGATAGTACGTTTAATCTTGTGCAGATGATCAGGGCGGTTCCTGGTCCTCAATCCAAATAGATGGTACGTACACCTTGTACAGTCATGGATAACACGAATGATCAAGGTTGGCATCGGCTTTGTGACTGAGACCTGTCATGAAACAGGTTGTAACTCTCCCTTTCTTGATTTGTGCCAGGTTCTCAACGTTAGTCTTCTGGGTTACTTTTTGGAAATACCGTTCGACTTTCGATTGATCGATTTTCACAGGAATGCGCCATATTTGTCATCGTTTCGCCTGACTGAACAGCACATCCCGAATACCATATACATTTGAGCAAAAACGAACAAATGATGCAATCACTGCTGCTTCACCCTGATAAGAGTAATGTTTTCCTTGTAGTACGACTTAAGTGCCCACAAAAACCTTCGTCGGTCGGTTGGGAGTTTATTGTTCGGAAATCTCCGGTCATTCATGATGGACAATATTGTAACTCAAAACATCGGCGATGTGATCCGCTATGGCCAACTCTCTACTTCCATTTGGCCAGAAAGTATCCCATGTACCGACTGAACCGTCGTCTTCTTGCAATGTGGGGACATCCGTACCATCGGTAAATCTTAAATCTTCACACACACTTCTGTCTAACCACTTCTATCGAAACCGTGATTCCTCACTCTGCTCCCCGCCTTACAATCGTACATGATATTTTGATTCCTTATCGATGAGTCGAGCTTAATGCAGTTGTGCCGAGTCGAGTAGAATGTTGACTGAATGAATGAGCGTTATTCAGCAAAGGTTAAATAGTTTGCCAGTATAAAGTAGTATGCAGCGGCACAAAGTATCTTCAGTTACTCTGTATAGTTAGGTTTCAGCTAGTGTGCATGTAAAAGTGTAGCGGGTTAAGAGTGTGTGCTTTCCATGTCTGATCCGAGGCAGCCAATAACGATGCTGACAGTATGCTCGAGATTAAAGTCCACCCTTTTCCTGAAGACTTATCCAATTCTATAACCGGGTCTGCATTTGTGTGCTCACATACAAACACAATTGTTCGACGTGATCTCCTGCGTAGCCAAAATCTGCTGAACGACAGAGTCTGGATCTTTTCGTCACCTTTTTTGTATGTCATTGAGTTACCACTTGTGCAACTCCATTCTTATTTCAGTCAATATAGCCCATATTTTTGTTGTTGTTATTATCGTCGAACGTATGATTGGGTTGATGATTGCCAATTACTTTTTCCAATGTAAAGCAAATTCTTAATTTGACTGAGTTGTTCCCACTTATCTGTTGTCCAAAAGTGTATAACAACAAAATGTTATTTGACTGTTCTGAACCTTTGTTAGGTTTCATCACAATCACGTAAGTTGGGGACTGAAACTCACGATCCGTGAATATGTGTTGGCACAGTAAATTATCACAGAATGCTAATCTGGACAACCGTTTGCGACATTTTCTCTCAACCTCTTACGGGGCCATTGTGGATGTTTGCTAGCGCAGAGACCAACCACAGAAACGGATGACCGGTTTCAGCTTGTGAGAGAAGAGCGTGCAATAGCTAGGGATAGTGGTCTATAGCACAAGCCATCACATAACGGCGGCAAATGCAAAAACCGAGTGTTACTAAGGCTCGCTGTCTCTACCCGCGTTGTTGTTTCTCTGTTGAACTGATGTCCGATTGACTAATGGGTCCCAGATCCCAAATGTGTCAGCCGTTGCGAGTGTTTACTTGTATTACTCACACTCATACGTTGTTTGTTTGTGCCATGAGAGTATTTTCGAATTCTACTAATTGCAAGGCAACAGTATGCGAAATACTTGAGATTGCGTTTTTTTTTTCGAAACTCATTTCAGCACAAATGAGCTAATGGTACGAAATAGATATAAGGTCACTGTCGGTGTTTTTTAATCTTGTCACAACGAGACTGGACCTTGACGTGGTGTGACGGCTTGCGCATCTCGATGACCTATTGGGCTAAACTGGACGGTGTGGCCACCACACTGACAAGGTGACCGATATCAGGCAGGTCAATACGTAGAGGTCTGAAGAACCAGTCTCCTGGTCCTCCAGGTTGGAGGTTGGAAGAAGGTTGGCATCTTTTTCCAGAAAACGTACCAGTTCTGGTACACTGCCACCCACCTGCTGTCTTGCGGTATAGGCTTTTTAGTCAAAGGCTTTGGTTGGGAATCCTAATCGTTCTCCTGTCTGGGCGCTCTGGCAGTATCTCAGCCCACACACAACCATGAATCATCATAACACAAATAATTCCATATCGCATCGGCCGTCTCGCAGTATAAACCGGATCGCCCTATCTGCTGCATATAGCAGGGTGAATAGGCGAAAATATGCTACCGCTGACCCCTCCCCACTGTCCTGTCAAATTTAGCTCTGAGGCCCCTCCCAACCTCCATTTCTGATACTTATTCCACAGGTCCCACAACAGATGTAGCTAACCGTGGTAACATTGAGCCGGTGGGTTCCGTCTCTTGCCTTTCAGCTCCGGGCCTCCCTCATCCTTTGCTTAGACCCAGAATGCGAGTTAATATAGGTGCTTTCAACGTTCGTACACCAAAACAAATAGGTCAACAGGTTGCTTTTGCACGACCGTTAGACTTGTTGAACGTCGATATCCGCTACGTTGTAGAGACTAGAATACAGGACAGTAGTCAACGTATGGATCTAACAGCACCCACATTGTCTACCCGATACTGGTTATACACTTCGGGTGACTCCACAACCGCCGTTATAGGTCAGGTTGGGGTTAGTATAGTCTTTAGCACGAAGGCTGCAGCCGCAAGGATAGATTGGATCCTTGTTAACAATAGACTTTGTGCCGTCCGCCTGGCAGGTTTTGTTAAGGTGCCTTGATGTTGTATGTTTGAATATAGACGTGGCTATTTTTAGTAGTTAGGTCCATTCCCCTCCCCTTTTTTTACTCTCCTCTCATGTAGGTACTTCTGTCACTTTTTCCCCTTCGTGGTTGTGTGACAGGTAAGCATCAGCGTGAACCACTGATTTATTACTGTCTATGATGATGATAATGTTTTTAGTCTTCAACCGAGTTTCTTGATGTTGTTATTCTATTCTGCTTCTTTTTGAATGTTGTTCACTTACTGATCAATGCTTGCTGCTTGCGATTTTGGTTTTTATCGATCGGTTTAAACTGGTTTCGTGTCCATTATTTATGAACTTCAGACTGACGTTGACATAATATTTAATGGGTGTCATTCTGTTTGAAATGATTGGTATTCAGGTCCTCCATCCCCTCATGCATAATATAAACGTTGACCTACAATCCTTCATGTTATCAGCATTTACTAGTGTCTACGGATCGTTCTGTTCACTTTATTGGGGAATACCACTTTTTAAACTAACCGTTATAACAATAGGTTTCGGAATATCCCGATGAGCAATGTCTTAGCTCGAATGAGCAACGGAACAAACGGTTTATTCTTACAAGTCTATCGCTTGTCCTTCCTACTCTCATCCTTGGAATTGACTCAGCACGATTAACTAATCGAAAGCTTTTCACGTTTTTCTCACTCACATCACTGTCGCTTTTCATTAGCTTTGCTGGCCTACTATCGTTTCTCTCCCCTTCTGTTCCCCACAATCCAGGTGCGGCATAGCAACGCCTCTTTTCTTACTCTTGTCAGTGATGGTGTGACTTACGTGATGTCGGACGAGGAGATCCAAACCATCATCGCCGCATGTCGCACTCCGCGTGATGCGGCGCAATCGATTGTCGAGACCGCTATGCTGTACGGTTCAGATGACAATGCTAGTGCTCTCGTTATCCCGTTCGGCTATTGGGGCAAATACACACCGTCTAACCGCAGACATGGTGAGCCCTCACAGCCAAGGCTGACAATCAACTCATTGCAAGCCGCTCTCGCTCGCGACTAGTCACTTACACATATACTTATGATCTTCTCATTCAAATGTAATCCGATTTTGCTTAGGGCTGTTGGACTATTTTGCTAACCACTGGCATCTGACTCTTTCCCACTGTCCCGCCGGTGATGAGATGGGACACACAAACTGCCTGTCAGATATGTTCTTATTTTTATTTTCTCATTCTACTTTCGCGCTTTTTTCCATCAACCTCATTTGTGTTTGCAATACGGCACGTCAATTTTTGTGTTTTCTTCACATTTGCAGATAGCTTCGATGTTACATTTTGAAAAAAGAAAAATAAATCCCAGTTGCCTTCATGACTTGACATTTTTTGGTTGAGGCGGTGAGTCTGGTGCAATCTGCTGTTGACTAGGTTAGTGCAACAAAGCTATCTTCTCGTGTACTGCGAATTCAATTGAGAAATATCTTTTCCAGTACTGGTATACCCATTGGAGAGAAAGTAATTGCCGACCTCAGACTGTTCTCGTCTGTTGTCAAGACGGCTTGCAGTTGTCACAGTTATCTCGACTGAGTTGCATACTCGTTTCCTCGACCGTGAACAGTTGAATGCTAATATACTTCCATATGCGAGACTTAGCGTATACAGATAGCATCGTTCTAAGTTATCATGTTTTATGGATAGTTCAACACGTCGTGAAGAACCTATAGGCTTCAACTCCGTACAACGTTGTCTCAAGAAAGGCGGGGCCCCGCGGTCTCTTCTTGAGCAATCAATAAGAGTTGTGTTAAGTCTCATGAGATTAGCTGAGGCTCGAATGTCGTTCGGTGTTTGTGTGGTGCCCCCGTAATCTTGATCTTTTGTGAATGGCTGGGTGTATATTGAGAGTGTACAAACAGTATGGTTACAAACTTTAGCCAGCATTCCATGAAGAAGTTCATAAAACGTCCGTCTTCGATTACAGGCTCCTCCGAAGCACGTGGTGCGTGATGTGGATACCGTACTGGCATCTGTTAATTTCACCGATATCGCCGACCTCTCGATGAGTCTCTTTCACTTGAATATGTCTTACTTATACCAACCTCCCGTATGCCACTCTGTATTCTGTTTGCATGTGCTAGGTTAGGCTGGAAACGATAACCTGACAGTCAGTGTTTGACCGAAGTTTGGGACATTCAGCTTGCTTCATTGAAACGTTTGGCTAGTAACTATCGGACATGCTGAACATTGGTGGTCATTGGCGGTCTTGTTGTAGGTCTTTGTTCCGCGACCCGATTTTTCTATCCAACAATTAGGGAGATGATCAGCATCCAACAGTTCCATTGATCTGCACAAATTTTCTTCGTTCATGACTTCCATCTTTATATCTGTTACAGTGTGGTTGCCAAAGTATTGATCTCGATTCATCTAGGCGGATTGTTAGATTCGCATTAAACCGGATATTGTCAGTCAACTTATCCTCATCGACAGCGCGAATACACCGACAGTCCATGTTTATGCTTAACTGCTGTTCAGCTATTCGATGGAGTAAAAGAAGTCTTAATTTCCTAGTTAAAAGACGGAATGGGCATTAAACTTAATTCACGGTCACTGCTGTCTAAACTCACATCTTATAGGCAGACAGCCCAATTACAAGCAGGATTAAGACAGTCTCCTTACGTCCTTTGCTACCCTGTTTCATTAATGATTCTCGCTCCTCACATGATAGTACCGCACATCCATGTTATTCACTCCAGTCAGCCAGAATAACTGTCTTCTCACCGTATGCACTCAGAGGCCAAGCGAGTCACGGAGCCTATATTTTGGAGGGAGAGCGCGGCTCACACGTCTTAATTTACTAACGATCACATTTCCTTATGCCAAATGAGTGGATGAGCATTGTAAGTCTTGCACCGGTATCGTGAGTGCCGGACAAAGTTGCCTTGAACTGGTGGTCAGTGGGTTGGCATTCCTAATACAGACACTAATCATCTACATCTCTGTTCGAGTGAGCAAACCTGTTTAATTTTCGCTATCAAATCCTTAACCTAAACTACTAATTGATTACCTACTGCTACTATCCAGTTTGTACGATTGCACGCAAACATCGTTGGCCGAGTGATGTTTTAGCCACAGTTCTTCACAACCGCAGACTAACACTGTCCTGTTATCTCATAAGTAGCCAGCTGGTTGATGAGCGCCATATTTGTACACCAATATATTTCTGGCGGACGCGGAAAAACAGCTGACTAAGTTTTTGAGATGAAGTTAGCTAATCGAGGTTTGACACTGTTCAAATGAGAGGAAAATGGTTTTGCTAATTTAGTGTTATTGACAATTAGAATGCCCGTCATTGACTTGTGATTTAACCTTCATTCGTGCATAGCCAGTGTGTTCTGGATCGATTGTTCGAACTCGTGTTCGGATGGTACATCTATCATCGTCTTCAGTACTAGTCATTCTCAATCAGGCTGGATGTTTTGTCTTATTGGACCGCATCTTAACATGCACGTGGCTGGGATTTATTGGCTGTTTTCACATGAAGAATGGAGGCCTTGTTCCACTGAATTCTTTATCGTGGCAGTTAGTAGTGAAAACTGGTTTCGACTTTAGCAACAAGATGTTGAGGATGATTCTGTCTTCAGCTATCGTAACTTTCTAATGAGCGCTTCATGTTCTCACGAATCACACTGTTTTTTTTTACGCTATTCGATCGACCCATTCCGATCTTTCTTGCGATGTTTTTTAGCTGGTTATAATACTAGGCTGTCTGTATCATTAGCTCAGTAGATCGCGTTTAACAGCGAAGTAGCTGCTCGCTTTTGTCTTATGTCTCTTCACATCACTATAATCATTGCCATCAAACGGACGGCGATTGATTAGGATAAATTTTGCTTTATCGGAAGACACATTCCTTTAAACTACCATTACCGTGACTTTAGGTCGATTGCAACACACTGTGCCTTTTCCGGGTTTCTCTACATTATTTCTCATTTTCCATGCCACAGACGTTATTCGTGACAACATTTCAATCTGGACAATGTTCTTTTACAATGATGTCATTTTTACTACTTTTAAACATGAACGTTTGTCACTTCTAGGTCATATATGGTTTCACCAGGCGAAGATCAGGTTCCAATTTATCCTCTAAATGAGATTGCTTCGAAGCTTTCCGAGCAGCTAAAGTCGCTAGGTTTTCCATGCCATTTCGTCGTACGCGCTCCTGGTCGAGTGAATTTGATCGGTGAGTTGTCCTTTTCTGTTATTATATTTCAAACAATCAGTGGACACTATCAGCCGTGAATTGTCACTTTCGGTGTAAATGTTAAGAAGCAAAATATTTCCTCTTGCCTTCAATTTGTCCTTATTCATTTCGCCTGTTTTTGAACGTTGGAATGTATACAGTGTTATCGATTTACTGCTACGATTCTCAAATACAGCAGCGTGTTGTACGACGTATTTTTCCAAGAACATCCTTGGTCTTAAAGGTTCATCAACATCGTTTTCAGCCTTGAGTCGTACTTTTGGGCATTGTGGCTCTGGATAACTAACAATGGCCCATCAGATGGCCGAGTTACAAATGAATACAAATGTACGGAGAGGAAGACTTGGGCAAAAATGGTAAAGGTTCATGAAAAGGAGTGATTAATATCTTCAAGGATGTTGACTGCGATACACTGCCATGCCAGATAGCGCTTTTAGTCAGCGTTACACATAGTGGTGCACTCTCCAAGCTGACTGGGGGGCACCTACCAACCTTGTTCGACGGGACGGTAAAGGGCTTCGTAGCCCGCGACCACGTCATCCTATGACAACCTTGTGGTCCCTTCCAAATGCTAACAGCCACACCGGGCAGTGCGCGGTACGACTGACGTTCCTCTTACCTACGTTTTCATTACCTCCGTTATCAATCACGTATGTACACACTTCACTAGCACGTGCTGGTTGTATTGCGGGTCATCCATACAAATCTACTGGTCAAATACAAGGAGTCTTGCACGCGAATAAGTCGTCTTTCACCTATAGAGCAAAACCAAGCGTACACATGCGTCGTAAACCCTCTCTTCATCCGATACTCAAACATCTTTGTGACATCACAAGAGCCGAAGATTAGGTAACACACTACGCGCTTTGGGTATCCTGGTGAATATTTCGTCAGCAATGTCCTTAACCGATGCGCTGACACCACTCAGTCAGGTGTACTGATCATTATTCTAGGGCGGCCTGCCTGCGACAGCAAAGATACAGACAATGGCAACCCAATCATGTAAACAGCACTTTGTGTTTTGAAAGTGAAAGGTACATACCATACAGACTAGCCATATCGTTCTAACGTTGTCGGCAGAAAAACTAATAACGGCAATATCATCCACACACTCATTGTCAGTCAGCCTGATAGAAGCTCCACTCCGAGATCCACGAAACCTCTGAATACTCTTCTTCAATCACACCGATGAGGGAAGAAGTGTTCACTAATAATAATTTGATGAGTTCATTTTAAACTCGAATAGGTTCAAAGAGGAAATTCTGAGTTTCATGAGGATTTAAACCAGTGACTGATGGGTTATATATCTGTGCGGCATGTGATCTTCATGCTGAAGTCATGCTGAGGTTTCATTGAAGACACAGTTACCTGCCCGCATATACTGTGGTCCATGGGTTTATTAGGAAATGTTCGTATTTCTTCAACAACTGCGCTGAACTTCAGATTTGCGAACACCGATCTGAGCACTGGTGCTATTGGGAATTCAAACCGAATGGCTGTTTTGCACTACTTCCGATGTGTGCAAGTAGCACAAAAGTATTCTAATAAATGTCAACAATCTTTCGATAAATTGATTGAGAATAACACAACGTTATGAGCAAGTTGTAATACTCTACGTTTCAACCACCTCGGGTGACCTTCCTCAGGAGTATTGTCAACAATCTTTCGTTTCATCTACACAGCCGCACTACACAGAATTTTCGACGACGATCGGAACCTGCATATCTGTACTGGGTCTAGAATTCACATGTACGAGTAAATCACAGTATTCCTATAGAGAACAGCATGAGAGTTCATGTTAGGGTTCAATGCTTTGGTTTTAGAAAGAGGTTAGGTGGGGACCGTTGTAACTGTAAGCATGCTTACTTCGAGCACACGTGGTTGATCACCATCTGTTTTCCGCATGCAAAGTATTGGAGTTATTTATTTGGTGGTAGTCGCCCAAAAAAGGGGCGAGGCGTTTACGATTGTATAGCCTGAAGGAGAACGGCATTCGATGTGACTCGCAAAGGTTTAGATGATGACCGAACTATGTCAAGTCAATGAATGTGACGTGCAGAGGACCTTGACGGAAGTTACCAGTGTTCGTTGCAAAAAATACAGTACGAGATTGACAGTTGAACATTGTTCAAAATTTATCGCAGCCTATGCAATTCAGTAGGTATCATCAACCGACCGCTCTCAAAAGGAAACACTGCACTGGAGTTTTCACTTCTGTTGGAGCTCGTCAGTAATGTACATTCTTGTCATGGTTAACATTCGAACCCTGGCCGCGTTCTCATGTGGCAACTGTGCGGACCACTGAGTCGTTGACTCCACATCAGGCACGAGTGAATTATCATGTGCAAATGCTCAACCACTCATCTGTGATTACTGCTTGAAAAAAGGCTCTAAACGTAATTTTCAGCAATAGGGGTGAACAAGACAGTTACTGCGTCTTCTACTGAGTCGATCGGGCAATCTGAGCATTACTCCACAGCGAATATGGCTGAGCGTTTGCATATGTTATCCCGGTCTTGTCTAGCTGGAGTTCGTTGGTTTAGTGGCCAATACGAGAAAGTTACCTGAGTCCAACTCCCCTCTTTCACAGGGATATAAACTGCAGATGAGCTCTAGCAATGTTATCACCGAAAAGAGCTGACTGAAAGGTCTATGAGAATGCGAAGACTGTGATCACCTCCGAATGGTGTTCAGTTTGCACTAACCACTATCCCTTGACTTCATCAGCAATATGAAATTACTTGATGAGAAACCCGATGTTCATCAGTAACAGCACATTTTATCCTTTTTAATTACTCGTTATTGGCAGGTTGTCGAAACGTGCGTTGCTTATTCTTCTGCTTGTAGACAATTGCACCATGTCGTTTTGTCCCGACACGTGTAATTTTCGACGTACACCCTGTAGGACAGTATAACGGCAATTCCATCTGCCACGTGAGTTACATTAAGTGCCCCCAGGTCAACCAGGTGGAATGATTGAATGGTCGTCTATTAGTGGAAGGCTGATTTGGTGCATTATCATTATGTGGGTAAAGCTAAGCGGTGGATTGTTGAGATTGTACACTTTTCATGGATGACAATAAAACGACGCATGGCACACTATTTTGACTTTAAAATGATAGAAGTCAAAAGAAATACATTGACTGATTTGTCAATTACCTTGCAGTTGTTGCATATACCACAACAGTAAATTAGTCCCCGTTTTGCATAGTCTGCGTCAATGGAATCAACGGTTACCTGCATTATCTTCGAACTTAAAGAGTACTCATTCCAGTCACTATATACCGATACTGATTCAACTAACTGGAACAAGTGTTGATCGTTTATTTTCTTCCTTCTCTGTCTGCTCCAATTTTCGCACTCAACATTTCCATCGTCAAGATAGCGTGGTATTTATTTATCGACTTGTTATATCTTCTTGTTTGAAAGACTCAAACCACTATCCCCAAATAACGATTTTCATTCTGCATGGTACATGCGAATCACTGAAACTGTTTTCCATAATGATCATGTTGCCTTTGAACTGCCAAGCGTATCTCTTGTGATATTTTGTCGGATAACTTCAAAGCATCTTGATTTAAACGGATTTTTGCCTAAATACTGAGCGGTACATGTCGAAAAGTATGGACCAGATTTTGTGCTCGAAAATGGTCATCTACAAGGAGCAAAGTTACGAACGGCAAAGTATGACTATCCATCGTTCTCTACTGGAATTATCCAATATTTTGATGGGCAGTACGTGTAGACTTATCGGAATGGTTGACTACTGTCTGATTGGTCTCTAAATGCGGCTACTTTACATTATCATCTCATTGTTTTGCAACTACCAGGGCGTAACCAAACAACAGAATAACGATTAATAAAACGGCGAATAATGGAACGACGGTCAGCGGAAATGAACAACGGAGTATACACGGTCAGTTAGTCTCTTCCCGGCTAACTCATCCACCCGAGGCTATCGCATAAACACAGGAAAAAGACTTGCCCTCAAACAGAACTTTGTGTCGCTCAGCCGAAGACAACATGGTCACAAAACGGTACGTATTTATAGGGTTTAAAACTAGCAACAAAGCAAGGTCAAAAGAATGGACCGGACAAAAATCCAGACAGTGCAGAGTAGGCGTTTAGTCAGAATGACAACCACAGTTGTCACGATGGCTGATGACGGTCGTAGAGACCGGAGAAGTGTACGACTAGGGCAACGGTAAAGGTTACTGACAAGTGTATTTTATTAATCTTCCTGCCAAAATATTTTCCGAGAACTGGTGACTTCCCCGACACATTGTATAACTAAACGAAATGTGCATAATTTTCTACGTATAAGATCGAGGATTAGAGTTTGGCAAGCGTTGAAGTGTTTTGTAAACATGTTCCGGCTCGTTTTCATTCTATCTAATCACACAGACGTAGACTATTTCTGTCACAGTGTATATTTCGTAAGATCATGCCGTATGTTTCTGTATTTCTTGACAAACTTGTTAAGCTAAATGAATGAAATAAAATCCGGCTGAGTGAGTCTCCTTGTGTTGTCTCTAAGACAAATTTTGTTTGAGAAAATCCATTTCCCTCAAAAGACTATTTATTTTTCAATATTTATTTGATTTTTTATTTATTTCAAATTCGATCTCTTCGTGCCATAACTTTCTGAAGCTCAATTTCGACGCATGTTTCTTTCTTGTATTCTTATTGACGCATTCCGCTATTACTTCCTCAGTTGAAGTGAGATTTTCCTAGCCCAGTCCACTTTTGTGTATACACAGATGCTAGTCTGCTATGCTACCTTTAATTTGGGGCTCAAGGCCTTCTGTGTTCTTCTAGGGTTTTGGGTAACGTTACGTTTCATATTACGTGGTTTTGAGATTCGTATATTGTGTACTGGCAATTTCTAATTGCCATTAACCACACGGGTCAACAGATAGGTTTTTCTAACGTTGATTTGATCATAGTGAACCTCATTTGAATATTGCTACTTTGTCAGCTTGATTTCTATTAAGCAAAGTTAGTTCTGTTGAATTCTACTGCGGTGTCGGTAAAGAATGTCAAACATCGTCTCCTCGAAACGAGTTTCATGTTTACTACTCAACCTACACTGTCACACTCATAAGCTGACACTGTTTTTTGTATAAAAAATATTACTATCACAAACACAGAAAACCACTTGTTAATACTCTGAATTAGGGACTTCGAATAGAACTGGAAATCGTACTCGGATTAAAACCTACCACGCAAGTAATAAGCAAAAGACTTCGTACTGGTTGCAGTAAGCAGTTCTTATTCTTGAGACAAGAAGCCAAATTTATGGATGTACAACAGTATTAAAGAATTCATAGTCACTCATTGGCTGGTCGTATTAGCACATACAACGTCACAAACACAGCGTTAATTGGTGCAATACAGAACAAAGAAATTGGCGAATAAGGGAATGCGTAACGTTGAGACTGTTCATCCAATCCTGATGTAGTATCTTCAGTGCGACGTTTGAATTGGTCCCTTTTTAGAACCCCTATTGTGTAGGGGTTTAGGTGAGCGGTGAATCGAGTAGATTTTCAGCACACCACTTTTCACACCTAAAAGCTCACTCGCTCACACTTGTGCACCTGGTGATTTTACAGATACTTTAAATTTAGTTCGTCGTTCGATACAGATATTCCGCCGTACAACAATGGGACAATGTGCATATAGACAAACAGTTTGTCATTTGTGTTTATTGTGAACAGAGATGTGTATTGAACGAGCTGCATAGTGCCGTAGCATCTGTGAACTTGATAATATTGACGGTTGAATCTCTCTGTCACGATATCAACTAGATGATTTTGGCTTTCTTCCCGATCATGGTGATAGGATAATGTGACTTGATAACGATTACATCCTTGGCTATATTCCAGTTTTGTATCTGAAATTTAGTTAACAGGATAAAACACTCTTCGCTTAAGATAATTTGATTGTTACTGTAAACGATTGATTTTGCTTATAATCAGAGGTTAGAGTATTTCTTGGATTGTTGATTGTAGCAGTCTATGTGATTATTAGCGTCATCTGACTGCCATAGTTTTTCATTGTCACAAGACCCGATGTACATGCATGAAATCCGGCAGCAATTAACCCGGAAGAAAAATATTTTGTCCAGTTGACGTAATACTAGTTATTTCCGATAATTCTTTCCCAAGTCAATACTATTACACAGGTTTCATCAAGGTGTCATAAGACACAACGCAAAAAACAAGAAGTGGCTGTTAACGATTGACAATACTAAACTACATAGACAATAATTGGTTAGGCCCAGACCTGATCTTGCACATGGTTGCACATCTAGCTGACACCAATCGACGCATAGACATTAGCAAAGCATTCCGGGTTGTCTACAGAGTTGCCAACATTCAACCAGAAACAGTCAGTCAGCCCACTCAGGCGACCGCCGGATCGATTGGAATTAGATTACACAACCCTAACCTGTGCTCTCAAAAGAAATTTGTTCAGTCTTTGCAACTTCCGTGCCCACAGATCAATCACATCCAATGTGACCACACACAAACACTCAACCCTGACCGTATGATATAATATCCAAGCAACGTCCGATCTGGGCCTAATCAATTATTGTGTGTGTAGTCTAGTCTTAGCCCTTATTGCCATTCGTTAACAACCACTTCTTGATGAAATCCGTGTAATTGTATTGGTTTGAGAAAGGATTATCGAGAGCACTTGTTCATCATATCGTTACTTTTGATCTTATGAGAATTTTCCAACATTTACGTGAAACTAATTGTTGAAGCCATGAGAGAATAGCAGGTCACACTCACCCATAGGTGATAGGTATCGTCCGTAATCAAAGAACGTAATAAATCAATTGCAGTACATACTTTATTGAATTGCCACTCAAATCGAGAAATCCTAAATAAAGCAAATTAGTTTGATGCCATTTTTCTCGTAAAAGTTTTTCAATACTGAACGAAAAGCTGGATACGAGCAAGTGGTCAGACGCTGTTCAAGTGTGTATCAGTTCATAATTCGACTATCCTGTACCTCATTTTCCAGAAGAGGTGCTAGCTGATGAACATCGACGTTTTATGTCGGGGCCGTGAGTCGTAGGTTACTGATTCATGGATTAGATTACCAAAATAATTTTCAGATTTAGCTGCAACATCGTAGCTTGGTTCGGTTATCAAACAACTCAGCAGGATAATTTTTTGCCTGTTCTTATTTCCAATTGACAATCCTCTATTGTCCGTTTGATCCACAAGTCAATGATCAATCATCTAATGTCCAACGAAAACCCAGCCCAGTAGACTACTATAGATAGGACATTTTTGACCAAGTATCATCCTTATAAGCTGAACATCAGTCACAGTTGATAACGGCATTCCATAAACGTTTCTGTCGACCCCTTTTGAAAAGACTGAGTTATATTCAATTTATATCAGCCAATTTCCCTGCTACTTACTAGCAACTTTCATTGGCAATTCATGTGGTCACCGACCCTGTTCTCCTATATGTCCAAGCAGCAAGATGCTTCTAGTGGAAGTCTAAAGTGGAGGAAGTCATCGACACGTTTCGAGTGAGTAAATCAAGTCATTAGAATACCGAAGTTCCCATGCTTCACAAGTGGTCGTAATTCGATGTGTGCATATATAGCCGACTAGCCTAAGGATTACTTACGTAACCGCGGTTGTGTGTAAGTGACTTTGAGGACCCAATTGTGCCTCACGTGATGGGTAGTCTTGAAGCTACATACCGAACAGGGAAGCTGAGGGTGTATGAGGTGTATGATCTAATAGTACACAATGAGGGTGGATAAGCACACCTTGAGGCCACCATTGTGACCCAAATAAGTGTTCGCAAAAATGGAGGCCAGGCACATCAGTAGCAGCAGCCGGTTGCGTTCGTTTGAGCCAGGAACTTTTTTGGCAAGCTGTAGATTAGACTACTGGTGGGCTAGATGCTGTAAGATTGCTCAGACGTTGACTGAGACCGTCGTTGTAATCGGGACCGGCTCCGAGGACTTGTGTGAATGCTAGCCACTGTCGTCACCACCATGCTCTCGCGAGCTCTAACTATGCATGAGAGCATGGATGAGAGACTCTACCACGATGAGCTCATGATGTCATATTTTTAATTCTACTGAAATGAGGGTCTAGTATCCAGGCTCAGTGTGCGCCTGCCGTTGCCTGCTGAAAGTAAATCTTCGTTTTGTCAAAACTAAATTAGACATGTGACTAAACGTAACTATCGTCCTGCCGATTTCGGGTGTGTTAACTTCCGATAGATGCAATATTTTTATCGAACATATTTCCCAACTCGAACTCGTCTAGTTAGTCAAGGTTAGCTTTTGCCCTAGTTTATAGACAGCCGATCATGTGACAACCTCCTATCTTATTCGCCGGTCCAATTCCTTCTTTCTTCCTTTCCTCATCTCTGGCCCGATTCGCATCTGTTCGTCTGTCCTCGTTTTCGCGCACGTGCATAGGCGAGCATATCGATTATAACGGTTACGCCGTGCTACCGATGGCCCTCGAACAGTCTGTCTATTTGGCTGTAGCTGTGCAGCCAACCGGGGATTCAATTGTGTTGAGCAGCTCCAACCCCGAGTGTGTGTGAGTACGGTGGGTTTTTCTGCAACTTTTGTGATTGTCTTCTATTTCCATGGCCACAGTCTCATTTTTGTTGTGACCGCATCGGAAAGGTTGATTGAAAACCACTCAGCACTTCTAAAAATCGCTGACTGTTTAGTCATCTGTATAGTTTTCCAAAAAATTGTTGATATCCTATGAACACAAAATAACGACATGAACCAGTATTTGTAATTTGCTACTTTTTGTTCAAAGCTTCTATACACGACAACCTCGTGTGCACATAACACAGGTCAAACAGGCTATTTTTACCCACTTATCGTATGGATGCGATCCACAAAATCGTTTAACTTTTGTGATGAGGACGAGCTTTTGAACCATACTACTCACACCTCTACTATTCAGTAGCGCGGCAGGGACATGGATCTTGACATTGAGGTAATCGCGGGAAAAATACAAGATAAAACATTAGAGTACAACGTGACATGAAATGGTTCTTAGTACATACAGGAACTGAGCATTGGCAACAGTGACAATCCGGACGTTCTGGTACCAATACTGTATGTAAATGAGTGGATTTTTTTGTTGTCGTGCTGTCACGCATAACCCATGTATTAGTTCTCCGAATAAACAACCCTTGCGCCGTTCGCGTCCTTGGTTTACAACACTGTATGTCCATCGACTAAAAAAACCTATGGAATGCATCTCACCCTCATGATTTGTCTGTTGAGGTTCCTAAAACACTGAGTACACAAAGACACGGCAGTTGTCACAGGTCATCTCACTCTAACTCCCTGATCCAGGCGTCTATCATTCAAACACAACTTATTTGCACACCGGTAGCCTCTCAGGTTTGATTCAGCTTGTCTCTGATTTTAACCTCATCGGTCGATACTGCACAATCTGTCCTGTGAGTTCGTCGTTATTCTCACGTATTCCTGCTATGCATATTGTGCAGATGGCATTGCCCAATTTTGTTGTTGTGATCTAATAGAGGAACCAGTTTTTCTCTCACGGTGTTCGGAAAGAGTTCTAATTATCTGACAAGCTTCAAGCGTACTATATCTGCTTCAGGTGTAAGCCGACGCTTTTAGATCGTACTGTCTGTTTTTTGTCATACGAGTCGAGTAAAAATCCTTCTGTTGAATCTTCACAATAGAACGGTGGAATCAGATTCTGTCCCAAAATGACGAAAATGATCATTTCTTCTACCTTACGAGACAATATCATTAACGCAGCATTAGGGTTGACAAATCTTTACTCATCGAGATGCACTTATGGACGTACGCTGCCCACGTGAAACATCTCCTATGAGCTATCCAACGCTGTTGATAAACTGTAAAGTTTCGGTGTCAAGAATTTGTTGCTCTTGAGTTAGTTATGAGATGCTCCGCTTTTAGGCATAAACTCTGAGCTATTCCATCGCTCACACTGTTTTTCCAAAAAAACGAAATGTCAGGTTACCAAAAACAGTCATCTAGGGTGGCTATCATTCTCATGCGTACTTTCAAATTGATGCTTTAGTTGGGTCTTCACTCAAATCAGTGCAACCATAACCTGGTAGCTCGATCACTATCAATCGACTATGATATACGAGATGACTGAAAAGCACCTTCGTTTGTATTGATTGAAAGAGTGTCTTGAGATCGTTGGCTAAAGGAAATGCTAATTATCTTGATTGGTTCTAAACGACAATACCTTCTTGATCACGTAAGATCGCGCTTGCTATAAGCTAGCCTGTAAAGTTTTGATGATAACGGTGGCAAAGATGGAGATGATATTTTGAGAGAAACTGAACTGCTCCATAACGGTTAATTTCGCGGACGAAGACACGCTTAATGGAAGCAGAGAATTCCGAAACTATCCTGACTCCGTATGGTGGTGTGTTGGCAACGCAACTACACTATGCAGAAGTGAGCACTAGTTGGCCAGTCGTGTATACACTAACATGGATTACTTTGGTCAATGAAACGGCGGTTAAGAGACTACTGACGCCTCCGGCACTCGGCTTTGTCTGACAATGCAGATTCTATCTGACATACGGGTGTAACGATTGAAGGATAAGCCAGAGTCAGTTTGGTATCGTCCTACTCTCCACACTTGTTAATTCCGTCAACGTCCTGTTCTCGATATCATCTTGGTAGTCTCGCTACAATCGTACAGCGTTTCGATAAACGCGTGCGAAGTACTTTCGATGAATCCTCATAATGATAGTAGACAAGGCTTATCAGAATCAATTTCGACTAACCGAGCGGTCTTTGTACATAGGTCACTCGTGTGTGAAGGCAGTCATATCTATTTCAGTAGTATCCTTTCGTCATCGTTGTGATGTAATCCGTTTTTATCAACTACCTTATTGATTTTCCATTCATATCAGTGTTTCCCGGGAATTCTGATTCACATAACATGACTTATCGATCTGGCTCGTCAACTCTTGATTATTGTAGCACTTCAACTGTATCAATTGCTGAAGCTTTGGAGTTCGGTTCTGAGTGTCCACCAGATACCGTACAATGGTTTCACTACCCACTATGTGCCTATCATGGAATCGCGGACTACGTAAAGGAGAAGCAGTTGGTGAGTATATTCGAAGTCCTGGTGGCGGTTTTCCTTTAATGAAAATCGGCAGCGGCTAACCTTTTTTCAATTTTCGCGTTAACACCTTTGTTATAATTTAACAGTATTCTGCATTTAACTTTATCCTGCTTCTTTAGATGTCGACTAGACAGCCTCTTGACAGTTTTGATAAAATTCGATTATTACCTTGCTCTAAAATCGCATCAAGCGGGTAGCATGTACCTTCGAGTAGAGATTGCTGTTATACCGGAACAACACATGTATACAACGTACTGCAAAGTTACTTGTGTGAATTTGAACTCAATCTGTCATCAGAATCAAACTGTCACTACTTTCTGTGTGATCAAAAACGGATTACACATATCACTGATCTTGCTTGCCGTTTAGATTAAAAAAGCAGCATGTTTTAGACGCTAACTTGAGTTGGCTGCAGTCCAACAGAGATTAACCTAACACGCAAAAAAACAAGTTGTAGCGAACGCATCACAATATGAGAAGGAGCAAATAGTGTTGTGTAATGTAAGGGAGGAAAAAAATGTGGAGAGGTAAATAAGAAAAATTACAACGATTCACACAGAGACTCGCAGCACGAACGCCATTGACTTCTGTTCTTCGCTATATCAGACAGCTTCCTCAACTGAGGGTGTTCATTATCCTCCGGATTGCAGCCAGGAAGACGGGAGGGTCCTACTGAAGCAAACTTAAGAATGAGTTCCTTCCTTCTTCAATGCCAGGTCATGCACTAACCACCGAGCTGCCGCTTCCAGCCTAGCCCACCACGATGTGGCAAGCGGTAAGTTGGCATTCGTAAGATGTGGCCATACCAACGAAGCCTATGAGATGAGGTCAGTATGCTTAAGAGTCGACAGACTTTATCCGTTCAGAGGACACGTTGACGGACTTCGTCATTCCTGACGCGGTGTTTCCTCTACATACCGCTAATGCTTCGGAGACACTGATGGTCGAAAATAGATATTCTGTGGACATCCTCTGCTATAATGGACCGGGTTTTGGAGCCGTACAATAGGACTGTTCTTACAGTGGCATTGCACACTCGGCTTTTCACAGAAAGACTGAGGTCATGCCAACGCTACAGATGGCATGAGTTAGCAAACGCCATCCGAGCATTTGCTATACAACTTGTGGTCTCATCAGACATTCCACCAACAGTAATACAGCTCCAAAGATATATAAACTTCTCAACTACTTCCAACTACTCATCATCAAGGATGAGAGGAGGCGCACAATTCTTCCAATCTTGCAACAGCACCTTCCACTTAGTAGATGCAAAGGCCATACCAAACTGACGAACTGAAGCCTCTAATCCGTTTACGATGTTCTAGGCTGCCTGTGAGCTCTCTCAGGTTAGAGCGATGTCGTCTGCATACTCTGTGTTTCGAAGTCGAGTGTTTGGGAACACCTCCACACCATCACATTCACAGCCTGTCAAGGCACAGTCTAGGATTTTATATACTGTAATGGTGGCTACATGTAGTTGCCTGATTGCACTCCGGATAGACCCCATTGATGTGTAAACCTGGAATGTCGAAATGTAGATGCACACTGTGAATCGTTTGGATGCAGGCCGTGGTCGTGTTTCATGAAACCTCACAGGGGACACTTTTGGTTGACCTTCCCATAAGTGTTTTTCATTCAACGCCAGGCATGATCCTTTCCTACACGTGCTTGTCGAACAGGCTTCTTCTCGTATGGTTGGTTATTTTGTTTAACGCAATGCATATGTGGCGGACACCGCTTGACAAGCACACGGATTTATTCTTGCACCTCTTCATAGACTTCCAACCAATCAGTTTTTGGGAGCCCATAGTGACAACTTGAGACGTTCAGGGTTCGAATCAGGACTCGGGGATTTCTTTGCTGTGGTAGTCGTGATCGCAGTTTGAAACCGGTGTTGTAGTCCCAATCGCTGAACATGCTCAAAAGAACACATCAATGCGCAGAAGGATGCTTTCCAGAACAAAATAAAATTAAAATTTCCATACCGAGCCGACCTTTTTCCATCTCTGAACTAAGATGTAAACTCCGTATTTTGCAACCATGAACATCATGGTTAAGAATATTTTTTTGATGGACTTTCACACGAATTAAAGTCAGAGGTTTCCTCGATAATTCCATACTAATGACTAACGGAAGAAACCGATTGTTTCTGCTTGAATATTCTTCAAAAACAGTCACATTTTTGCACTTATAGCTTTTGAGTTAATTTACCTTAACTAGGAACATTAAATTCGAGTTTCATAATGTATATCCCCAACGAGATCAGAGTTCGAATTTGGGCTTCATGCATATTCAATGTACGCGTAAACAGCTGACCTTATTCTCATCATGGTCAACTTACCTCAGTTGGGTAATCTTCTCACTCAATCTCATGTGAACAGAACTCATGTAGACTAGACGTCTTGATTTATTGAGGTGTTGATTAAACAGCTATAAGATTGGTTCTGTATTTTATTTGGAGACGTTGAGATGTCATAATCCTTACCATCATCGTAGGTAGTAAAACATCAGTGGTTCACACTGATGTATAACTGCCATACAAACAGGAAGGAACAAAAGGGAAATCCTGTATAGGAAGAGAGGAAGAAGAAGAAGGAGATGGGAAAGGACCTAACTACTAAAAAAGTAGCTGCGTCCATATTTAAACATTCAACATCAAGGTGCTTACACCTTGCAAACACAACCAAGCTGTAGGAGAGAATAAGGCGTTATCAGCAAGACAGCTTCCCTACGCCTTTCACTGCCGCGCGTCATTAAGTGCACTCACTCCACAGACAACTCGGACAAACAACAACAAAATTCCCGCCACTGAGCTCGATTAGCTACCATCTCATTTAACGTCTCCAGCCACCGACTCTATGAGTCGCGATGGCCCCAGCCCGGGAGACGAACCCGACCTACAATGACCAACCCTATCGTGAACGATTCTATTTCCCTACGCCAGGTCATCATCTGTCCACCTCGCACCTTACGCCAGGCGGCCGCAGCATTGAAAAAGAGTGCTTGGCGTGGCATACGACTAGCTGTCATCCTTAGTACATGGCCCAACCATCTAAGTCTGTGCAAATGTAAGAACCGCATAAAAGAACCCGTTTGACAATCACTACCAAATATCTGCCTCCTGACCCCCTCGTTGCTTACTCGCTGGTGCCACGCGATACAAGCGATTGAACGCAGACATCGGTGGTCAAATACCTGAAGGCGGTTCACATTTCCTAATTTGAACGACTGTTCCGCTGCTGTAAAGTGACACAACCTTCACATCATCAGTGCAATGTCTCCGTTGTCAGGGGTGCCCCAGATTAGCAAATACCGCCCTCGCCTCAAAGATACACACTTCTATTTCATTTCTTACACCTCCGCCACCGATGATGATGATAACTTCATTATCCAACACTAAGTCTTCGTAATCACAGCGATCGTACAGAATCACTTTGCACTTTGAGACTGCAAAGCACATTCCAAAGTACTTAACAGAGTGCAAAATGACGTCTAGCACTGTTCGACTGTCAGACGATATGAGTACTACTAACATGTGTTATTTAAATGAACTAATTCTGTAATTCTTCCTGTGGGATTTGTAGGATAGGAGCTATTGCGTGCTCACTCCACGATGCATGAAAACCAGCCTAGGCACAGTGATTAAGACTAAGTTCGATTTGTCTTCAATTTATTATGATTATATCCTGTGTTGTTATCGATCTTGCTATATCCACCAGTTGTCTCAGTTTATTTTAATCTAACAGGTACATCGCCCAAATTGGGTGGCCTAGAAATTGACCTCAAAACAATGCTTTCTCTTCAGGTGCAACATCCGATAGGTTGGACCGTATGTTGTTGCGTAAACGTTTCTCATCTGCTTAAATTGGCAACAACTATGACTGTGTCTAGGTTTTTCTGAATTTAGTTTCCCCTTCTGTTATGGTATCGTAAAGGTGTCAACTGGCACTGCGTTTGACCAACTGAAAATGTCGAATTGGTGGTTTGTGATCACACTGTGAAGGGACATTTTGTTTATCTGTCTAATTCATAATAAACAAATAAATGGTGTGCAAACGGTTTCAGGGACCAAATTTGCCAGTCGGGGAGTATTGGGAGTCTTATGCAGTAGGAAAACATTACGGCTGTTAATTTCAACACTGTGTGGAAGTTTCGTGTCAAGAGAGCTCATCCTTCTTGTACGGCTTTCCGGAAATTTGTTTTTTCGCAAAGTGAATTCGTTTATGTCCCACTTGTACAAAGGTATGTACACAGCTTCTGTAACCTCCTTCGTGCATGTCTGATATGCTTTCAAGGAGTGGTTATGGTGTTCAGCAAACGATGGTCCGCTTCAGCTGAGCATGAGCGGCGCCTGTATTGGCGTTGAGAGAAGACGTTTTGACTAGTGTTTTGTTTCTAGGGTTGTTTGTATCTCACCACCACTCTTCGGTATGAAATCACGCGACTGTCCATCCACATGAGGCGTATCCGATGTGTCGAAATCAACCAGGCGACGGGCTGATTGAGCGATTGTTTGTGAGGTTGGCTAGTGGCACAAGCTTTCGGTGTGTTTCGAGTAGATTAATCGAGACAGAATTATCCCAGTTTCCAAACGTATTTCTTTAAAGGCAAACTAATTTTACTGTTATAACTGCGTTTCAATATAGCGCTAGTCAGGTTCACCACTGATAACACACGATGGATACTTCACTTGCACTTCAGCTTACTGGTTTAAATTGAAACAATCATGAACAGTCACACTTCATCTTCATTATCTTCCAATGGATTACGAGAGGAAAGCAACTGGATTTCCTCGTAACTTTAAAATTTCTTCCTTGTTTACATGATCTTTCTCGTTGTCTACCTCAGACGTGCAACCTTCCCAGCTTGGTCATTCATGTGGGCGGTGCGGAATTTGGCGGTTTATGGCCCGCCGCTGGATTGTCTAGTAGCAGTGCTCTGGTTGTGGCTTCTGCGATTGCTATCATGCGTGCCTCCGGTCTATCAATCGGTCGAGTAAGTTTTGCCCCCGCGTTTCTTTTGCTCCGTTTGACTTATACTACGAATGTCAATCTTCTTTCTATAACCAGCTTAAGCCTACTGATCAGTGGCAGACCCATCATTGGAAACGACACCACTAATTGTCTGGCCTAACTTGTCAGGTGCACCAGCTCTAAGCTAGTCAATTGTTTGTTCTCATCCTCGCTAATCAATCGTTTTCATTGCGGTCGAATCAATTGTCATGGTAAGCAATACCATTTCTCTGTTGGGCTTTTGATTCGTCACTCAGCGAAAAAACTCCGTGTGGCGCTATTGTGATCATGTGACCTGTTGAATTTCATTATTGTGATGTATTATACCATATAAGGACCAAGTTTTCCACCACATACGTGTTTATTGTTGTCCGATGCGAATTGCTTTGGTTGACGACATTCGTGTTCGAATTGGCTTGCAGAATAAGATATCTCAATGTTGGGAGTAATGGGGTCCTGGTGGATATCAGGTACTTCGACAGTAAAAACGATTACGAACAACACTTCACTGCTAAGTACTTGGCGATTTAGTTCATATGAATTGAACATAATCTTTAATTGATCTCAGCTTTACGTCCAGCTAGAGTTTTCATCCGGTCCCTTTTGAAGAAAAGCCCTTCGCTCTAGTCTCTCTCCTGTTTATACTCGTCAGTGGTACATGTTCTTGCGAAAACCAGGATTGGAACTCCGGTCAAGCTCTTATGAGGCAACCGTGCTGGCCACTGCGCCCTTAACCACACAGTTGCAGAGTCTGTATGAATACGAAAGCTGTGATCGACTGTGAGTGCTATGCAGTTAAGATAAGCTAAATTCCGCAACACATATTAGCGGAGTGCTATTCATGGTCGATTTTGCCGTCGAAGTGACTGATCTCTATCGTAGCTTTATTACTTCAAGCCCATCCGACATTTTAAGTTTCGTTTCATCGCTTGGCAGAGGTTTCAGTGGATTCCAACATGAACTGCTTAGAGAAGTAAAGCCCTTAGATCATTTGATGGATTTTGTATGACACAATGAGTTGGGTGAGTAGCTGAGTCCAAACAAGGTATTTCTGAGCTTCTGGCATGGCTTGTTGGCTCGGCACTTGCCACATTTTGGCTTGCTGCCTTTGCCGTTGGTTCCAATCTAGCAAAGCTTAGATGTTTCACAATTGAGTCTATTCTAAAATATTTTGACAGTTTGAGTATTGCAATCAGATAAGTTGATCCGCACAACCTGGATTCGTAAATTACTGTGAAATTATCAAACAAATGTTACAAGGAGGGGGGTTAGAAAATGTGATAAATGTGGAACAAAATTTACGAGTTGTTTGTTTTGTCTATCTCGCTTTCTTCTGTTTTGTAGTATGTACTTGATAACCATATGGTGAAATTTGACCGACTCATGAACTCTTTTCACCGTTTTATACTAACGACTGATTGAATTCTTTTGATGTTCCTTATGAGCTTCTCACATTAAAATCAAAAAAAATATATTCTCTGCGAACTTTTGTGTTTCATATCACATAGTCGAAAGTATTTGGGGAACATGGTTTTAGTGGTGAATGGTTAGGGATTTCAGTTTTATGTGACTTGAACGTTATTCATAATTGCTTCCAGCAGTTGCATTTCTAGTCATCCCGCTTCGAAAAGAAGCACTAGATTCGAGTTTCGCTTCTGCTAGTGCTCTTCATTAGTGCATAGCCATGCCACGACTGGGGTTAGATCTCCAACCACGTTTTCAAGGGGCAACCGTGTTCACCACTACGCAATCGATTCCACATTAAGTACGATTGAGCCGTCAGCCACATTCGTTTGTGAGTAATGCTCTGTTTGCCCGGTCACCTCGAAAGGAGACACGGTAACTGTTCTGTTGACTCCGACCGATGACTACACGACTGAAATTTCTTTTCAAGTTGCAATCACAGAAATCATTGATTTATTGAGCGTGATTCTGATTGCCGGTGAGTAGTAGGGTATTTTGTTTTTATATGAATTGAACATCACCCGTGATTGTTCCCAGCTGTCGCATTCTTATAGACTTTCTAATCGAACAGCCATACGGAGTGCTTATTTTTGTGAAGAGCTCTCTGTTCAAGGGCGTTGTGCTAATTGTCTTCCAAGAATCTATTCAGCAGTACTTTTGCTGTGACTATCTCCATCCAGGTTTTGTCTGCAACCGAGATCTTACCATTTTCAACTCTATTGAAACTATGAAATTAGCGCATTGGATTTCGTTTACTCCTCTTTCATTTGGACCAATTCCGCCTTTGCTTTACCATCCATGACACTACAATTAATGGAACAGTTTGTCGGATAATCTGTTGTAAGCTCAAAACTTTATGGTTAGTTAACGGTTTCGTTAAACAGTCCGTTTGATACGGTTTCAGTTCGTATAGGAATCAAGTTGATTATCTCACTTATCCAGCAACTTGTTCACTTCGCGTTCGATGAAACAGCCATTTTCACGGAGAATTAAAATCAGTTGCTCGCAAGGCAGGCCTTGTAAACTATGTTTTTCTCCCGCGCCTGAGCCCTCCTGATCCATTCGACCTTTGGTTAAACGAGATGACGGATAATCCGTTGCATCGACGTAACTGTTTTTTGTTTGTTGTCTAGTCATCTGTGAAGTTAGACACAGTGATGATCTCTTTTAGGAAGCTATCTAGCTGTTACCCTGTCGCACCTGCCTAACAAACAGCCCCTACGCCAACAAAAAGAATAGATTTTGAACTTTAAACTGCCTCAAGTAATCACGGTAGCAAACCATACCAAACGGTGCATCATTTTGGTTTCCATGGTTACGCTTCAACTTCTAGTGAACGTTCCGGGTATACTTCCAAGGCGACTAAGAACGTACAGCAACTGCGAACCAGTGCCTACATTCTGTTAGGATCCGATGTATTTTGCTTTTGTGCAGTGGTTTCATCTGATTTCCACATCACTTCAGTGCGACTGATTTGTTTGCATTGGATTGCACTCCGAACCACGGGACAGTTCAACCTCAACTGCTTTCTACATCCTCTCTATCGATGTTTGGGTTATTTGGTTATTGTTCATCCTATGATTTTCCGGCTCATTTGTTTTGTTCCACTTCGGACGTATTGTTAACACTGTCATTGAAAAATCTCCCCTGGATCTATACAGTCTGTTGGATGTGCTTGCATTCCAAAACGACTCAAATTCGCGTACTCGATGATCCATTTGCCGGTCAACGTCGTCTCGTGGAAAGCCACGTACATCAGCCGACTGTTATCCGACGACCACAACCATACAGTCCCCGAATGTAAAAAGACGTAGAAACACTCGATGGCTATAACGAGTGTGGTTAAGTTATGAAATCTTTTGAGTTGCCCATCTAAACCCTTGACTGTTCTTGGTTCTTCTGCTTACCAACGTTCACATCTATGACACTAACAGGTTGCTCGATTCACTTAACTGTTAGCTGGGCCCGAACTGAACGTCATTTCTTTGATTCAGCTGTGACTGATTGATTTCTCGTTTCATTTTTACAGCAACCACCTTACGTCTTATGATTCGCAGTTTGAAACCAGTCGAAAGATCAGGGGTTATCAGTGCGTCAGTTTGTTTGTCGTTTAGAACTACGGCTTTCACTACCGTCACCAGTTTCAAAACTCTACGAAAGCGGTCCAAGTAGAATTGAACGATATGACATAGACAATAAATATTCGTTGGTTCAACGTAACTTCGAGCTTTGTGCTGATCAGTCTTACCATAGTGTTTGGTCCTCAGTACACTATTTCCATGTTAAACCTTTATTCCACTGGTCTACTGGCCTTTAGTGCTCGATTAGAATTTCCTGTTTACAGCGGTGGAATCAGATTGCTTGTTTCTACGGCAACATATACATATGTTGAATCATCGACCCTATACCCAACTAATCTCTCCTGTCTTGGCGACTGCATTTGCTAGCTCACAAGGATCGGGGCATGATAAAAAGCATTAATTCCTGTTGAGATATGCTCTCAGAAATTTGATAACTTTTTCGAAGACGTGTTCTTCGTCTTTGTTCGTGTTTTTGTTGTTCTCACTTTTGTTAAACTTTTGTTCCTTTGGTTTCTTTCTGTACGATCTTCGGTAGGTGTGGTCTCAGGCAAAGTGTTTGCAATAATAGATACAGTTTGTGACACTTCGAATATAATTAAACAGCTATCTACGGTACTAGCTGGTCTTCCTATTCTAAAGCTGCGTATAATGCTGTAGCTTTATTTCTGCAACAGACATCTGTGTGTGCGGCTCAAAATTGATGACCGCAACCTGATGGACCCGTTGAATAGATCAGTGTCGGACACAGTCTGACAGCGATCGTTTTCCTAGAGGGGCAATGCATAGACCACACAATCCCAAACATGCGTTGTCTAGGTGTACCAAATACAGAGGAATGCAGGTCCATTGAGGAACGAGTTATTCACCTTTATTTCAGTACAAAAGGAACAAGTTGCTTATTGTGCGAAATACTTTTGATTAATCATCTCCTGTATACCCCCCGACTAAGTTGTAGTAGATGAGTCATTGTCGACATGGGAGGCTGAGTCTCCGAGAGTGCACTTAAACTGGACCAGCTCTGTGCAAAACGCTTGGAACCGTTTGGTTTTGGCAGTCGTTCTGTATTTCCTGGCGTCTAAATAGCTGGGTGGGCAGATTTTTTGATACCACGGCAAATGCAGTCAGGTGTTGCACAAGGAGCTTCTTACATCTGTCAGTCACACGTTGTTATGTGTCCAACCACATTCCCCTCTCCTCCCTCGACTACTTTTCATAATATGAACGATGTCTCCATCTTCGTAGATAGATATGGCTCCAACACTTACTACAGAAACTACACCTACTTCCCCTTCGTTCCTATTTGACGCGCACATCCACGTATGATGTTCTGTCTGTCAGAGGAGTCACGAGTGGAAACACACAAACACATATCGGTCGTATTGTTTGTTTCTACGCCGACTCAGCAACATTCTATGCATTATAAATAGATCATGCACAACATCAACTTCCCTCAAACAAAATCTACTCTTCTCGGCAGATTTGTTCTTTTGTTTACACTGACTAACTTGTAACGGTCAATTTAATTGCTTGATTCTGTCGTCAAAATTAATGACTGCTTTTTGCACGCACTTATTGACGCATTCTGTATTTGATCTTCCTTCTCAATGTCAACATCTGTGGATCAACTAATCTAGTTTGCGACTTTAGTGTTTCCTACAGCACAACACACTTCATATACCCAACTGAGTATGTGAGTGTCACTCGAAATGCTTGCATTCTAGCATTATGACTCGGTGAATGTGCGAAGCTACTCTAATTTGACCTTTCTAATAACTTTTCAGCACGTAATCACAGTTTTTAGCCTATGCGTTGTTGTTTTGACCTATGACCACCAATTTGTTAGTCGTTTCACATCAGTTTTATCACGTATCGATTAGTCGATGGACTCACATGGAAGGTGAGTACATACATTGCATTCGCTTTGTGGCCAGGAGTGGCAAATTTGTATACTGATGAGTAGTCGGGGATTTAGTTAATCTCATATTGAGCATCACTCATATTTGATCACAGCCTCTGCATTCACATAGACGTTTCAGCCAGCCTCTTTTTAAAAGAAACACTAAACTCGAGTTTCGCTGTTGTTAGTGTTCGTTAGTAGTGCATTTCCTTATCACGGCTAGGATTAGAACTCCGAGCACGCTTTCGTTTACATACGATAATTCGGTCTTGCCTAATGTGAAGTCAGTGGCACAGTGGTAAACACGGTTGCCTCATGAACAGCGTGGTCGAGGTTCTAGTCCCGGCAGTAGCAAGAATATGCACTAGTGACGAGCTGTAATGATAGCGAAACTCCAGCGGCTGACTGGAGAGTCTATGGGAATGTGGAGGCTGCGGTCAAATGTAAGTAATGTTCAACTTGAAATCTGTAAACACCGAACTTAAGGCTTCACGGTGTGCGTATGGGGGGCGCACTTGCGAGCAGCAATATGACATCGTGCCCGATTATCCCTGTTGACCATATACGTTGATGATAACACCCGATTTGGCCCGGTCGACCATGTTGTTTACATCAGAGTATGGGCAATATTCAAGAGTAGTGAAATAGGTCTTAGTTCATTGAATGGCTGCTGGCTAAAAGTGACATGAAAAGGTCAAAAACGACGTTCATTGACAAAAACGATGGAAAACGGCTAAAAACGATTATCACTGGGACATAAAAGGTTGAATTGCGACAGATAATTATGCAGCTCATTCAGAATGGTAGCATACCATCACCATTCCGATAAAAGCAAACAATTTATTATCTGCCTACTCAGCGTATCAAGTTGTAGGTGTAAACAACAAACTTTGTTCAACTGAGCACAACGCAGCCGTAACGTGCGTCCGATCGATAAGGCGTGTTTTTTTGTTTACTGTCTCAGACAGTGTCACGCGGTTTCAGGTCGAGCAAGTTGGTGCGAGGTGAAGTGGAATTTGTGATATTGCTGCTGAATGAGGCGCGATATCACCACATTGTCTGTCCACTGAATGTGATTGTTCTTCTATTTCATGTCTGGTTTGTAAGGTCAAGTGCGAGCATGCGAACAAAGAAAAACATCGCCACGATCACTAAAGCTGACTTCTAACTGTTCTCATTAAAATGGATAAATCCGAAATTCCTTCAAGTGATCTTATTCAATAATTTTTCTGGCTTCCAGAGTCAAACTAAGTGTAAATTGATTAGGCTCAGTTGATGTTTTAACTTTGCTTCATAGTACATATCACATTGATTGAGTAAAGGTTGATTTGCAGAGCTCTTTTGAGTCAGGCATGAACAAATATACGAGCAGGGTCAGTTTTGATTTAGGAAATTGTTCCGCATTTAGAAAGTGCTCACACTCGGCACTGTTGTCTTTTTTATCAGGAAGAAGGGGGGTTAGAAAAGGTATCCTCAAACAAAGAGCACTCCGATCGCCCAACGGTTGACCGTGACCGTCGGCGTATTAGCCAGTATGGTCAAAAAACATCCGGTATCTCCCAAAAGCCTGATGTCGCTTCGAGTACAACCACTGCGCGCAGCAGTGCTCCGAATGAGATATCAATGTCTTATTCACTGCGCCCTTGGGTTAGGCAAGCCCCTCAATGCCAGGTGAGTCAGACTTTTGAGTCATTGGCTCCGGATTGGGTCTCCCAAGTAAATCCTGTATCCTGTTGTCTCGCAGGTTAGACTTTTAAGTCAGAGCCTTGGGGTGGGGTTCCTCAAGTCAACCCCCTTCCGCGGCATAAACGACCGGGAAGTATCAGAAGTTATTGCTCTCTCGACAGTGACATTGCTCATTCAACACAACTTCTTCCTACTATTTTACCCCCCATGTCTTCTGCCTTCCATGTGCCTTCGGGAGATTAGTTTTCTGAGGCCTAGACAACTGACAAACATTGGCGCCTTCAATGTCCGCACTCTCCGACAAGTCGGTCGACAAACTGCTTTGGCTAGTACTCTCTTAAGTCTGGAGCTTGTTGTGTGCTATGTGTCGGAGACGCGAGTCTACGGTTCTAGCACGGTTATCTATTTGAACTCACCTCTAGGTAACAGTCGATCTAAACGCTTCTCTCTCAGGGTTCCTGGTGACGCTGAAGCTGAATCTCGCGGTCCAGCTGGAGTGGGAATCGCACTGAGTTCCAGAGCAGAGCAATGCTTGCTCGATTGGATCCTAGTGAACAATCACTAGTGCGCTGTCAGACTCAATATATCAGTAAAATTCTGTCGATGCAAATCAGAAAGACGTTGTATATTCATTATATCGGCGTACGCTTCAACGGACAGCTGTTCGGATGCTATCAAGGATGCGTTTTATGACGCTCTCGTTGCCCTTCTGAGGCAAACTAAACAGTCAGACATCATCATACTAGCGGGAGATTTTAATGCTCAGCTTGGTCGTCTT
>LUCH01000518.1:69005-88888 GCA_013368495.1 Paragonimus heterotremus
CGAGCTGGTTTGTATGGAATACGCTTCGCACCTTCAAAGTACAAAGTGCTGCTTCAAGATTGGGGAATTTCCACTCCTACCTCCTTTATTGCAGGTAATTCGATTGAGACTGTCGACAGTTTCACATACATGGGTATCACTATCTCGTCAGCCTGTTAAATTGCTGATGATATACCAGTGAGAAGTGCAAAGGCACGAGTCGTCTTCGCCATGCTGCGTCATCTGTGGCGTTGAAAAGACGTCCGGTTGTCACTGAAAGAAAGGGTATATAATGCTTGTGTACGTTTCATTTTGCTCTATGGTTCGGAAATGTGGCCTGTTCACAAAGGAGATATCAACAGGCTCGCTGCGTTTGACCATCTTTATCTTCGCCAATTAGCCCACATTTAGTTGACTGATCGTGTGAGCAATGTGGCCGTTCGCCGGCGCGTATTGCGGAATGCTCGGGATGCGCGATCAATTGATCAACTAATCACAGTACACGGGTTGCGATGGTTGAGTCACGTACTCCGAATGTCATCCGATCGTTTACCGTACCGGGCATTATATACTGAGGCCACCAGCGGTTGGGTAAAACCGCGTGCTGGTTAAGCAACAACGTGGTCACGAAATATGAAAACCCTGATGATGATGACACTCCAAAGTGATTGATCAATCCTAAAACTGAACTTCACAGTTCATCTATAGGCTTTTATCTTGAGATATCAACTGTAGCTCTCCGTTACGATGCTGGTTACTAATGATGTGTATTTGGTATCAGGCTTTGGATCGTTGACTTCTACTGCTCGGGTTCTGGCAACTTAACCCTTCAAATGTGGTCCATTACGTGGTGTGATAGTAGCAACAGAAGTTTCTTGATGCGAGTGGCGAGGCAGTAACTCCTGTCACTTGGTAGATACGGAATTATTTGCGAATTCTTTTCACAGTTTAGTTCTTAGTCCATTAATCAGTACAGGCATCCTGAGTATTTACAAGAACTGTACGGAAAAGTAGTCTACCCCAAGGCAGTATTTAAGTTCATGAAGTGTGCACATACTCCTCACGTTGGTGAGTTACTCTGTTGTCCCATAAAGTTAGGTGCTAGGGTACATGTGTGAAGATCCAAGAGCAAATGACCCAGTGAATACATGGTGGTATTGGTTCTATTCGTGTCTGAGTTGGTATCTGGTCAACTGGAAGGGGCCAGCTAGTTTTTTTGAATCACACTCTTATTAGGTGCAAAGACTTATGGCAGAACCATTTACCAACAACGTCGTCCGTCAACGATAACTAGATATTTCAAGAAGATTGCGCCCTAGCAGATCAATACAGCCCTGTACAATAGTTTAAGTCGTCTTATAACGAATACGTTACTCAGTTCAGAATGGATTATTTATGAAAGCATTGGTTATAATTTTTTTTTACGACAAATTGTATAGAATGGTTTAACTGTAGCATCAAGCCAAGCAGAGAGGTGCTAGAAATGTCAGGGTCATGCGAAAATCGATTCACCGTCATTTAGACGATCGACGCCGAAAAGCAAGTGTATCTACATGAAAGTTGAATCGGTCGGTTACACAAGCCTTCCGTTTTCATGACAATTTCGATCCGGCCGGTCGATACTAACCTATCGTACCCGTTTGTTTTGCCCACAGGAGGTTCACACTATATGAAGGTTGAGCGCTGGTAAACTGCCCTATTAATTTTTTTTGTCTGCTGTATTTCGATGGTTCCATTTTTTGTTGATAAGCTTGTAGACAAAGCGGAATGTTTTGGTATAACTGTTTTTTTTAATTAGCTAAGCGCTATTTAATCAACAGCAATGATAAGACTCAAAAGCGAATGTGACATAATTTTAAAGCTATCGACATTCACGTTAGCCGGAAAAATGATGTGGTCTATGGTTAAGCATTTCGTTCAGTAGATAATGCCCTCTTGTTTTATGCTGACTGTTTTTATTCACATCGTGAACTGATTAAACGGGACCCCGTAATTGAGTGCCACTCAGAGCTGTCGACCTATATTTCAGCTTCCTGACTCCGATCGTGCAAGATTGGAATTGACTAGATAGATTTTAGGTGGTTAGCAAATTCTTGACGAATTTCATATAGTGTTTGCTGGTAGGAAGGACGGGAACCTATAAAAACGGGGCGAAAAGAATGCTTGTCCGACCTGACTTCAATTTACTTGTATGTGTTTCTCAGCTGTAGGGGACATTGGAACTGCCAGCGTCTGTGCGGGATGTGGTGCAGTCATTCAGTGCTGTGGTGTGCCGTGCCTAGGTTGTCGAAAGCTGATACATATACACTCACTGACGGAGTCACATATACCACATCGATTGAACTGGTTATACTATCACGTTGCCTGGGGGGATCACTGAAAGAAAATATCTTTCTGCGATAATTCTGACTGCCCTGTAGATGAGTATTTTACCAGTATAACCTAAATGATAAAACAGAACCATTTTACTACACGACAATGTGATGGTATCTCTTTGAAATTATAGGGTGGGCGTTTTTCTGGGGAAAATCTGGATTAGTGATATAGGGTGGAATCGAGAGTCAACGTTCTACAGCAACACAGTTGATTAATTTACTACAAAACTACTGATGGCCCAGTAATTGTCTCATGTATTGTAAGCTTTTCTAGATCGATGGTACGATGTTTAAACTGAAATTTCAATTTCAGATATCCGCTAAGTCACATCAAGATCTCATAAATTTCCAAAACGTTGGGAATATTCTATTCAAAACCAAGAAATCTTCGTCAGTATTTGATGCGACGTACAGAATCGTAGTGTCAGACGTGTTAGTTGAAATTCTGAGCTCCTCCGGTAGCATCTGCTTAGTGGTCTACCTTCAAACCTTTACAAACTACTTTCGTGATGTTGTGAAAGATTGTTCAAACTGGTAACACATTTTAGGTCAGGGGATCTTAGGTCACAGTATTGAATCCGTTTTTTACACCCAATGTAAACGTTTTTTTTATACTAATCAGTTTACACTGTATAAATTTGATCACTCACTAGCTATTAGTGATTTAAGGTCTCAACAATATTCTGTACTTTCGTAGTGTCCTTGAAATAGTACGTCACCTCCCACTCCTCTGTGTGATGTGATTTGCAGTTGTTTTGCCACCTACTACTCATAATTAGGCACTGAATACCTCAGGGTGTCTTATTACATTGGACAACGGACTGCGTGCATCATGTGTTGATAACATTTCGTGCGTTTTCTTTCCGCATTCTCCACGAATCTAATCAGCGCGAACTTGCTGGTTTGTGTGCGCGGTGCGAACGCTACATTGGTATGCAAGGCGGAGGTATGGACCAGGCTGCCAGTCTCCTCGGTTCTGAGAACAGCGTAAGTCCTCCCCGTGTGTACTTCGAGTGTCTTGTGTCTCTTAGTAGCTTCGTTAAAGTAAGAGGTATTTATCGTTTGCTTTTCGTTTGCTCACCACACAACAGTTGTGTTGATTCTAATTCGTGCCGATTGTGAACCAATTGACTTCGGGATGTTTATTTGAAATTAACTAAAGTGACACATCTCTTAGGCGCTGCTAGAGTAAACTACGTATCATGTGTGCGAAGAAGTCACATTCTTAGTATGAATATCGTGTAGTGAACAATTACTAACAACATTAACCGCATTGATCTACATTTCTAGTGGAATCATTAAGCCAAAACCATGAGAATTGTTGTCCACATCCAGTTGCGATCTACTATTTCTGACTGTTTGTGTGTTTACAACCTCGAACTTCATGTTTCTGCATCGAATTCTAAATTTACCAATCTATATTGACTACCCGACTCATAGCAGTATTCTCAACAATAACAATCCTCTTGACTGCAAACAGACAGTGAACAAATGAAAATGACCATATTGCAAAATTGAGATTTTCGAATAATCAGCATACACCCTGTGATGAAACTATAGAACTATTCGATAGTTTAGATATATTTTTTGTCACAGTACATGACACGAGGTGCTTACTTTCGTGCTCAGCTAATAGAGGTTGTTACATCATACCTAGTCTTCTTCTCGAGTTGTTTGGGAATATTGGAAAACTGATTGGCTGTAAGGAAGGCATGAAACCAACCTATCGGGTTGTGTTTATTCACTTTCGAAAATTGTACGTAAAAATGCTCGACACAGATTTTCGTTTGACATTAGCCCGCGCCGTTTGAGCGACATATGTAGTCCGGAATCGGGAACTCATCTGAAAGCTGTGGTCGGCGAAAGTGGTGTTTTGAACCAAGAACGCGGACGGTGAAGAGGTTGTTTGTTCGGAAAAACAATACACGTGTTATGCGTTCCAACACGACAACAAACAAATCCACTAATTTGTATACAACATTAGTCTCAGAACATCCCGATTGCCACTATTGCCAATGCTCATTTCCTGTATGTACCGAGACCCATTTCAGGCCAAGATGCACTCCAATGTTTCTTCCTGTATTTTTCCCGTGATTACTTCAATGTCCAATCCATGCTCCAACCTCACTGCTGAATAGCAGTGGTGTGAGTAGTATAGTGGGATCGCTCGCTCTCATTACAGCATTCTGTTCTAATTCTGTGATATGGCGAAATGCAACGTTTAGCGAGTTCGTTAGAGTTTTTTCAGCTTTCAATCAAATTCATCTGCGCATATGAGATTATCAAACATTTCCTTGGATGTTCACCACTATTTGTATGCATATCCGTTCATTTTCACTTCTTTGGAGTTATCTTTGATTGATATTTAAGATAATGGTGAATTATCTTGATTTTGAACTTAATACTGATGTTGAACATGCTCTCAAAGACCATACGGTGTGAGAATATTTCGGAATGAATTATCTGGCTCTTATCTCTTTGACAGAATGACTAGATATAAACGATCACCGAAAGGTTTGAGTGTATTCCGAATGACAGTTGTGCAAATTGACAATTCTGTTTTTCCCAGAATTTCTGCAGCCTAATTAACTTACGAGGTACTCATCATAGGATGCGGAGAGGGCAGAAGAAATTCGCCATAATCCGGCAGATCATATGCATTTTTACGGTTTATTCATTATTTATCAGGAATAGACGGATGTCTGTGGATTTTTTAAAATTGTATTCACGTGTATTACTCCCACTTTTTTAAAGGCGCTGGAAACAACACCCTGCCACATAATATGGCAGAGTTGTGTGAAATGTATCTGGTGGCTGTGTGGTTTTATCACCGATTGTACAAATCTTATTCCCGCCAAAACCGATCTCAATCGTGACTCGGTTTTTCTTTTGATTTAATTCGGCGGGTCTTTGTTTTGGGCAATCTAACAACAATGTACACACACTTCTACACAGTCTGACAAACGCTTGCATGGATGGCTCCACCAAATGTTCGTTGGGATTAGAAAAACCCGCAATAAAAATTAGTGTTTCTCAATATTTTTTTATCGTATGACATTAATTCAGGATTTAGGTGGTTTGGATTTTGTACGCATTACGCGGAATCTTTTTTCGCATATGCTACCTCTTTTTGTACCGGGAATCTGCACTTTTGTCGCCATCGGTGATTGTTTGACCCTTTTCTACTCTTCACGAATCTAGATGGTTATTTCTTCTGAGGGGACTATAGGCCGTTGATGTGATCATAACAATTGCAAGACTCATACAAACTTAATGTTTGAACACAGGATCGGATTGCCTATTCGAATGATACTTGATTCATCGGTGACTAACATCCATTATCTCATAGATTTAAGATGATTGATCAAAACTTTGTGAATTAGACAGAAAACCTGGATGGGATCAGCTTGGTAGGTATTATCGACCAGATTTACAACTGTGTTGTCGATATTTCAATGGTAGCAAGAGTTGTTTATCGGCTCGAACTGACTCAACTTCCAAACAATCAGCAAAATCAGATAGACCCGCCACCAATCATGCGATATGACTATTAAATGGTGATGTGAATCAACTGGTCGCGTGAAGCACGACGACCAAAATCTTGCAACGGTTGGGGTAGTTAAGACCAATGTTTAACCAGATGCACGATCATGGTTCGCGTGTCCACACTGAGGGTGTGGTATTCAATTTTTTGAGGGTTTTCCACTCCCCGTGGTTTTTGGACACTTATCACCAAAGTAGTGACTTGTTTACTGTTGTGCACCTGGCATGCCGAATTCCGTTTACGGTATAGCTCGAAAAATTGCCTTGGTGTTTGGTTGATGCACGTTGAGATACTGCAATATGTTTCATTTGAGTCGTCAAATGAGTTCACACACGATTTATGGCCGAACAAATGTCTCCGCCTACAGAGCAGACGTTGAGAATGAAGTTAGAGGGAACGGGACATGTGATTGTGCTGTTCACTAACTAGTATGCGACACTGCTTCAGGTTAACTGATCAACCGGAGTTTATCAGTTGTGAACGCTTACTTGAGACTGATCTGTTGACTTTCCTCCATAGGGTGATGAGTGCTGTCGGCAGTGTATATATGGCTGTATGCGTATAATGGGTTTGTTTCAAATGTTCGCTGATCTTCTCTAAGATTCAAAATCTCCGATGCCATTTCATTATGCCAGTGTGGTTGATCTCACAGGTACACAAATACTTGGTAACTTTTGTTGGATCTGACGGTTGGAACTGAAGATATATTAGTGGACTCGTTTATCCGGTTGTCGTGTGCTGGGTTACACAATGGAGAAAACTCGGACCAGAGGCCTGAATGGCACTAAGCAGTCTCAATTTATTGAAAAAAGTACTTTTTGTAGAACAACAGTATTTGTGATTGATATTGGGCGACAAGTACTTTTGTGTTTTGATTGGCCTATTTGTTACTGTGTTCCACGAGTTTGTCTCAAGCAGCCCGGTTGTTTGATTCTGGCACGCACGCAGACAACTTGCATTAGTTACCACCTGTGACAAATATATTCGGTGCCTTAGTTTATCGTAGTTCATTGATTGACGCCGGCCGACTACAACTCAGTTCGCAGCAGCTTGTGCGTGAGTTCTGATTGGCTGAACTTCTTCTATCCAGAGAACCACTCCAATCCAACTTAATCACTCCGGTTAGCCCAGTAATCTTCAACATGTTTCAGTCGACACCCAAAAACAGCTCATCAGAAAGCCCATTGCCGTTAGGACATCTTTGAATGCACCGATGTGTGTGCATGGAGGATGATGAGAGGTTTGCCAAAACAAAAAAACAAGCGAAAGTGGTTGATGGTTCGCATATGATGATTCGTTCGTGCCTAATATGAGGTGAATGGCACAGTGGTCAACACAGTTGCCTCATAAAAGCGTGGCCGGAGGTGTTGTCTCGGCTGTGTCAAGGATATGCACTACTGACGAGCTCTAACGAGAGCGAAACTCGAGTCTAGTGTTTTTGCTGTTCGAAAGGGGCCGACTGGAGAGTCTATGGGAATGCGACAACTGCAATCAATTGTGGGTGTTGTTCAGTCTATATGAAAACAAAAAACATTTGTTTTGTCACTATCTCATTTTAATCACATTTAACTTGACTTCAACGTCCATTTACCAATCATTCTCCGTGAATACTTAGCAACATAATTACTGGAAAAAAATGTTTCTGCTTCATCTTACTCGCTAGTTCAATAAGTGGAGATCATTAAGAGGGAAAATGCAACTGTCATCATTTTGGTGGTGTTGCAATCAGTCTAATTGTGTTCTCTTTATGAAGGCAAAAATAATTTATCCCATTTCACACATGTAGCAGCTTGGAAACAACAACAACAACAGCGCCACGATCTCTCCAACTACTTTAAGAAGGTCATCAATGTTAACGAGAATGATTCCAACCGGAATTACCTTTCTTTAAGAAGTATTTTACTTTGACTGCTTGATTTCAGCTCCATCATCTACTCTAGTAGGCAGTTAACCTTACTAGGAAAGAGATTTTTTGTTTAGAAAAAGTATCCTTCGAGATATAAAGGTAATCTTGCTAAGTGACTGATGGCCTCATCCTTGATTTCATATAACCTCATTGACATCCTCAAAGTACAGAGAAAGAGACGGTTTTATACTAGTCTGTTTATTCTCAGACATTGTTTCCATTTTTCTTGAAACCCTCTCATTTTTTCGTTTGCAAAACGACTTTTTCCCTCTGTAGTCTGAGATTTGGTACCCTCATGTGACAAAAAATAGTTACTAACTCAACAGGGCAAAAAACTTTAAGTCATAGTTTTATTTTAACAAGAAAAGGCTTGTTTTTCCACTGTTGACATCTCCGTTCCATTCACCAACCCCTAAGAAAGATCCAGAACTTTCTCTTGAGAGAGCCACTTGATCCACGTGTGGAAATCACAGTTGTTTTGAGTAGCTTGTTTTCTGAGTACAAGAATCTAAAGAGCTTCACGTTTGAAACAACTGTCTAAATGAAGTTCATTATCCTACCACCGTTTCCTTTCCTCCGAGCATATGATCTTTGATGACAACAAGACTTTTGGCTTGTATTAATTTACGTGAGCTCTGTGTAGTCCCAACAGTGAGTGATCGCACTCACTGCTATCTTCCATATACAGAGTCCTACGTCAAACAGTGCTCATCGGAAATGCATTAACGTCGTTTTCCAAAGTGTACAGAACAAATCTTGTTCAATCGTATTTTGGAGCTCATTGCAAAAAACAACAGTGTAAAGAACACATTGTGATTTTATCAAAGGGGAATTTAGGTTTATTTTGATCCGAATTAGGGGCGTTTGTCGGCGTTCATTCTAGCAGGAACTTTATACGTACAAAGCACTGTACAGTACTGCTGGAAACGTTAATTGCTAGTCAAGAAAATGCTCTTAGGAAAAACTGCACTATTGTACAATTTATTCAGAACCGAAAGACTTTTGTTTGGCTTTTACACAGTGGTCCTGGTTGATTAGGTAGTGGAACAATCATGCCTCTTCGTTGTATCATCAATTTCATTTTCGATCCATGTTTTCCTCTTACATCCTCTGTTTTATTGTACATGCCCACTTTCTACGATTTTCACTTGTATGCGGGAAAATTTTTGTTACACATTCGTAATTCAGAAAGCACTTGTCAAATCATTGGAGAATTCGTTATGTGACGAACAGTTGCTCGCGGTAATACTCCCATCAGGTTAATGCAACTATATTGTCTATCAAATGTGCACTGATAAGTTGATTGAGAATTTTGATTCACTATAGATGGTAAACTCAACGCCTTCATTACTTCGTGGGGCGCATGAAGGCTCACTTAACAACTCATCAGTGGATTACAGTTGAATCATTCAGTCTCGCTTCCGCAATGTCATCATACGAACGTATCCAGCCACGACACACGTCAAAAAGCTGGTTTGCTAGTGTGGCTGTGTTCAACTTGATTCTGAAAAAGAACAATATATTTCCACTACTAAGCAACGTTTGTACACTCATCTCTCTGTTATTGTACGTCGGAATACGTAGGTCTTACGACCGGATGCTTATCTAAACAAACCCAAGATCGTTGTCTTGTTTGGCTTGGCAGTGAAATTGGCGAAACAATCACCCGTTCGATGACCTCACACCTAGTGAACTCTAATCAATAAACGACCCTTTACATTGTTTACAGCGTCCGACCGTGTCAATCAAAATTGGTCTAATAACACAGGTTAGCCACAACAGAATTTGGTTTCACACAATCTATGTTGCCAAAGAAATTTGCACACAACTTATGAGTCCCATGGCCGTGACCAGTTCATGTTTGCCAAACAGAGGGTCATACTGTGGGCAAGAATTTGGTGACGTAATGTGCGTGTAAAACTCCCGTTACTCCGTCACAACGAGACGGGGCCTTAACGCGCTGTGAATGCTTGCACATCTCGATGACTTATTAGGCTAAACTGGACGGTGTGGCCACCACACCGATAGAATCAATCATGCCAGGTGGGACAATAGGTAGAGGTCTGACAAACCACTCTCCTGATCCTCCAGGTTGGGGGTTGGAAGAATGTTGGCATCTTTTTCCGAAAGATGTACCAGTTCTGGTACACTGCCATTCACCCGCTGCCTTGCAGTATAGGCTATTGAGCCAAAGGCTTTGGTTGAGAATCCTGATTGTTCTCCTGTCTAGATCTGGGCGCCCTGGCAGTATCTCAGTCCACACTCAACCATGGATATTCACAATATTGTGATTTCCATACTGCATCGGCCGTCTCGCAGTATAAACTCGGTCGCTCTATCTGCTGCATACAGCATGGTGGATAGACGAAAACATGCTACTGCTGACCCCTCCTCCATTGTCCTATCAAATCTAGTTCTCAGGTTTCTCTCGACCTTCATTTCTGATAATTACTCTGCAGGTCCCACAATAGATATGACTAATTCTGTTAACACTGAACCGGTAAGTCCCATCTCTTGCCATTCAGCTTCAGGTCTCCCTCGTCCCTTGCTTAGACTTAGAATGTGAATTAATATAGGTGCTTTCAACGTTCGCTCTCTAAAACAGATAGGTCAACAGGCCGCTCTTGCACGAACGTTGGACTCGTTGCATGTCGATGTCTGCTGTATCTCGGAAACTATAATCCAAGACAGGAGTCGTCGTATGGAATTAACAGCACCCGCATTGTCTACCCGATACTGGTTATACACTTCAGGTGATCCTACGGCAACTGTTACAGGTCAGGCTGATGTAGGTATAGTCGTTATAGCACGACGGCTGCAGCCGAACTAGTAGACTGGATTTCTGTTAACAGTAGACTTTGTGCCGTCCGCTTGGCAGGCTTTGCTAAGGTCAGCTGTAGACGCAAGACTTTCAGAAATTTTTCCGCTGTCTGCTTACGCTTCAACTGACTGTAATGACGTTGCTCTCAAAGACGCCTTTTATTCGGATCTGGCAGTTCTTCTTCGATCGACACATGGTTCTGGCATGGTCGTTCTGGCCGGAGATATCAATGCCCAGGTCGGCCCCCTTGGTGTGGCCGAATTTCATCGAGGTGGCAAGTTTGGGATAGCGTCACATCGGTCAGATAATGGTGGGCGACTGTTGCAGCTGTGCATTGAACATCAACTTTTTGTAGCCAGCATTGGTTTTAGGCATCGTGTACGTCATTGCTATACTAGGTGTCCACCTTCTCCGAATCAGGCCTGGTTTCAGATGGACCACATAGCTGTTAGTTATAGATAGCGTTATTCGATTTAGGACTGTCATTCTCACTGAAGCACATACTTGGGTTCGGACCATGCGTTGGTATGATGTCGTTTCATTCTTACTTTCGCTGGGCAACGACCCTACCGACAGTAACGACTGGCTGTTAGGAAAGTGGTTACGCCGTCGCTAAAGCATAGGTACCAAGTCAGTTTAAAGAGCTGCTTTAGTGATACTCATTCCGAAGTTTCTAATAGCTACTGGAGTCAGATTTCACAGGCCATTCGGAAAGGAGGTACTATAGCATGCGGCACCGGAGTACGTGGGTTGAACAGACATTGAATGTCGGAGAAATCGCTGAGGTTGATAGAAGGTAGAAAGTACATTCCTATTGGTAGTTCATTTAACAAGTCTGGGGGGGATATCCGTAGGAAGCTGAAACGTAGCCTAATGGCTGATCGTGAGGCTTCGTCAGTGGAGAAAGTTGAGGAAATGGCTTTCGCTTTAGGGAACACCGGCAAATTCTTTAGACTTATCCGTGCAGCTGGTCCCAGGCGACCGCCTGTCAGTCAAGCTGTCAGTGGAACAGATGGCACACTCATCTATAATAAGTCCAGAAGGTTAGAACGTTGGGCGTAACACTTTGAGGATCAATCTAGATGGTCTCTTCTGTTTCTATCGCGTTGCTGCCACAAACTTGTTATGTAGCACCCGGGTCGGTAGATTTGGAACAATCCACGGAAACTGAGGTTCGCAATTGCCTTTCGGCTGTCACACGTAATGGGGCTACTGGTCCAGATGATCTCATACCGTTAGTTTTCAAAGAAGATGGGGGTGTGTGGCGTTAGTAGAGGCGTTGATTCAGTTGTTTCAACTTGTATGGACGACGTAGACCATCCCTATGTGCTGGGGTCACTCGGTAGTGGTTCCTATATGCGAGAAAGAAGTCCCGGGCTCTTGCGAAAACCATAGGGGAATTGGTTTGACTATAGTCATTTCTAGGGTTCTGGCATCTGTTATACTTCGTGGACTCACTGCAGTTCGGGAGTTAAACATTAGGAAAGAACAGGCAGAGTTCCGCCTTAGAGGGAGATGTACAGATCACATTTTCACTGTTCGTCAAATTTTGAAGCAGCACCATGTGGACCGCCGGCCAACAATTGCCATATTTCTCGATTATACAGGTGCGTTTGATTCGGTGGATCTATCCATACTTTTAGAGTCGCTTAAACACAGGGGTGTACCGATTAAGTATGTGAACATACTGTCGGCGCTTTATTCTCATACATCAGCTCAGACTAAGGTTTACGATGAATTATCTGTCAATTTCAGCACCATGAGCGGCGTACGTCAAGGCTGTCTCCTTTCACCTTTTTTGCTCAATATCGTCATGGATGAAATAATGGATGACTGTCTGCGGCACTTGAATGATGCCGTCGTGGACCTCCCATCTGGTGCAAGGCTGACTGATTTTGGTTATGCTGATGACAAGTTGTTGGTGTTTGACATTTTTCAGGCAGCGCAAATAAAGCTAGGGGCTATTTCGCGTTTTGGTAATTGCTTCGGAATGCGTTTTGCAGCCTCAAAGTGCAAAGTGATTCTGGAACATTGCTCTGATTGTGTGGATGTAATATTGGATAATGAAACCATGGAGGTTGTTGACCGGTTTGTATACCTGAGAAGCTGCATCAGCGGCGGCGGCGGTGGAGGTGTAGGGAATGAAATAGAGGGGCGTATTTCCCAGGCTAGGGCGGTGTTCGCTGAGTCGGGACATCTTTGAGGACAGAGAGTTATTCCCCTGGAACTTAAGGATCGCGTATATAAGGCGACAGTGAGAGCTGCATTACTTTACAGCAGCGAAACCTGGCCGCTCAGGGTAGCGGACGGGAACCGTCTTTGATTATTTAACCACCGGTCTGCGTTCAATCGGTCGTATTGGGTGGCCTCAACCAGTGAGGAACGAGGAGGTTAGGAAACGAGTGTTTGGCACTGATTGTCAAATGAGTTCTTTCGTTCAATCCTTACACTTGCACAGATTTAGGTGGTAAGGTCATGTACTATGGATGGCAGTTAGTCGTGTGCCACACCGAGCACTCTTTGTCGACGCTGCGGCCGACTGGTCTAAGGTGCGAGGTGCACAAATGATGACCGGGCATAGACAAATGCAGTTGTTCACGAAGAGGTTGGTCACTGTACATCCGGTTCGGTTGGAACCCTCGCAACTCACAGAGTTGGTGGTTGGAGACGTTAGTTGAGTTGGCGGCTAATCGAGCTCAGTGGCGTGAATGTTATCGTTGTTTTTCCGAGTTGTCTGTGAAGTGAGTGAATGACGCGAGGCAGTGAAAGCCGTATGGAAGCTACATTGCTGGTGATGTATTACTTCTACTTACAGCTTGGTTGCTTGTCTGCAGGGCGTAGGCACCTTGATGTTGAATGTTTGAATCTAGGCGGAGCTATTTTTTTTAGTAGTTAGGCTCCTTTCTATATCCTTCTTTTTTCTCCTCTCTTCTTATACAGACTTTTTTTCCCCTTGTAGTTGTATGGCAGTTAAGCATAAGTGTGAACCACTGATTTATTGCTGTCTATGATGGTAATGATGACACTATTCGAGAATTTGGTGAAGAATGAAGCTTTCACTGTTACATCCTTGTCCAGGTCTAAATACTGCTTGTTCTACTCTGGTGTCTGCCTCCCGATATTTAATGAATGTCATCTCCTTATGGTCAAACCAATCCTTCTATGATTTTCTCCATAACCTCCGACTGTTTTCCTGAATATTGGTACAATCGTCGTGTAATTCCAGCAGAGATGGATGCTCTTCGTCGTCTACACGGTTTGAAATAACCGAGTAATTCATTATGCCTGTCGAGGACCTTCATCAGGGTAATTTCAGGAGTGCGGTCATTTGAAAAAAAACATTGGAATTGAATGATTTTTAAAAACTGACCGGGTTTAAATATCTTCAAGCGTAAGACTGAATAAATACCGTGTACAGAGATCAAGTTACACAAGGGTTAGAAACATTGTTTGGACAGAGCAATAATACTTCCGTCTTGTCATGTGACATTGCTCTGCTCGGTTTGTTTTGATGAGAATTGAATGTTTGGGTAGGTATACTGACCAGCTTATCTTCGAATATATGGCAACCAGATATACTAATACGTCTTCCTATACTGGATTACACATCAATGTTTTCCAAACACAACGATTTTATTCTGAATTGGGTCATAATTTATATTGAACAACATTCACAATTGTTTACGATTGTTGCTTTCCCGTAAACATTTCATTCATCCCTTCACGGAAACAAGCATTATCCTCGAGTTTCGTTCCTTGCAAAGCGATCATAATCGGAGGATCACAATTGTTTGGGATTGAATCGGTCTTTGACTGTATATTACGTCATAAGGTCAGAGTCAAATATGTGTATGGAGTTAGGGCGAACAAATTTTGTATGGGAGCACAGATTAAGATTTCACAATCTGCTTGTCCAATAATGCCCTGGTGAAGTGTATTACGTTAATTACTCGCAACCTGGAATGCTCTGAAAAGATCTCTATACTTATCAAAAGCATTTGCCTGTTATATTATGCTAACAGGTACATTCCAGCATTGAAATGAATATCTACAGCGTTCTTATAGTACACGTTGCAAAATATGCGTGGTAATTAGACATATTTTCTCTCAAGATCTGAAAATTTGAAAGTCTTTCATCTTTCTGCTACAGAATTAGAACTTAATACTGAAGGATGTGGGTGTAGGAAAGCTTCCTTTTATACAGCTGTATCGTGTTTTGACAGATTTGGCCAGTTAATTTCATGAGAGTTGTTTTTAAGTAACGTTACTTTGTTTGCGATCGATAGTTATTGGAAGTCCACAAATAGAATTCCTGTATGCTCCGCGAGTTGAGGAGGCAGATGGTAGCATCGATCTGACAATTCCTATTCTACCAAGACGATCCGTATGCCTAGGTTATTTCAACGTCTTTCTTACACACCCCTCTCCCTCCCAGTTATGAAGTAGACACGTCAGTTCAATCTTCTACAAAAACCTACTGTTCCGTAAAGTCTGAATCTTAGCAATGGGACGTGTTTAAAGTAACGCGATTGCACAATCAATACGTGAATAAGTCATGAAGGGCAAAGATTTAATCTACTTAATGTTGACTATTGTCTGTATTTTGATGTTCGCTTAGCTTTTGGTGAGGTCGATTTTGTTGCCGCTTCTCTGTACTTTTCATTTTTTGCTTTTTCGAATCGATCACCTCGGTTCAATCCGGGGATCGAAGAGAGGAAACGTATTTACCTACCTACTGGTATACATCCCCAGCTTTACTTCATATTCTTTGTGTTTCTATATATTGATTAAATAATCAAGGTCAACTGGTCAAATACCGTTTTTGATAAGTACGGCAAGAAGGATATTAAACGAGCCGAATATATCAAGTAATTCTGATCAACTGTAATCAGCTGGGACTTCATCAAAACCTAATTCCCATAGGTCGATCACTCAGGGATTAATACTTCCTAAATATGGTCACTTGTTTTCAGAAAGTCTGGTTTCTTAAAGCACACCTTGAAATGTGAACAAACTTTACCGCTCTGGTTTCCAAAACATGGAACTTCTCGAATGTGTTTTGGAAACGGTGTAAGCTTGGTCGTGAGCCACTACTTTCGTCGGAAATCCTACATCTTAGTTTTTCAGCTGTCTTTGTTAGGAACCTCGTTTTTCAATATATCCGAAAAGTATACTGGTTTTTTAACCAACCTAGTGAGCACTGTCGAATTCGTCAATTGTGCGCCGTTCTTTGTTAAACTGAAAGCTGCGTGATTGGTGAATCTTGATCGCTGAGACCACATATCGGAAACAATCTGGCTACTTGGAGCTAGACGGGAGGATTCTTTATAACGCAGAAATTTAAGATCTGTGAATCTCCATTTTGAGCCATCTTTATTATGGTACGATCTGTCAAATTCCTAAATTTTGGGTGGTTTCAGCACATTCTGATTTTCTTGCCCGGTTGAGGTGCGCAGTCGTTGTTGGAGGTGGACTATGGTTGTAGAAGCTAACACATCGGATGAGAACGAAGGGGTTAGCGATGTTGCATGTTTAATTTCTATCCACATAACCGGGAATCCTACTTCAAATCCTGTTATTTTAACGTCGTGCATCAGCGAATCCTATGTTTATCGTGCATACACTGGCTTCCTTCAGTCATGTTCCGACATCGTTTTGTCTTTACACATCCAATATTGTCACGACTGCTTGTGACTGACAGCTGGCTGTAGGGCATGTGAACTGCCTTGTGGAGTGTGTTTCACTTCTAGGCGTATTTGTATGGAGTGCCCGGGGCTTCGCATCGACTTCGCAATGGTTGATATTACTTAACTGACACTGAGAGGTTTCGACTGTCTCGGAAAACACCTTCCACCAGTCGGTATGCATACCAGCAACGAACGGTAACAAACAGCTGATAGGTTTGTCAAACGGAAGTGAACAAAAGTGAGACCGAAGTACAGTTTTCTGAGGGATCATTTCTGCACTAGAAAGACATGCATCCCCGGTAGAGTTGTTCTGATCATGAGATTGAAATATAGTTTATTCGCTAGACAAAAGGATGCTTACACAGGTGCACGAAAACGGATGTAACTGTCTTCCAGATAACAGACTAAATTGACCAACGGCAATCGAATTCGACTCGGACAGTTGAAACTATGTCGAATAAGTTGAAATCGTTCGCACCCCGTTTGAACAGATGGCATATGATAGTGCATAAATAGTAAACGTGTGATGCAGAACGCGAGGGCTAGGGTAGTGACCACCTGGAAAGATATAGCAGCTTGGAACAAGTAAAGACGACCACTGTACGCTGGTACATTGAGAATTACCCGAGGGTGGGGGTAGCGGTGGTAGAAGGAAAGGGTATGTGAAGTCCAGTTAGAGCCTGACGTGTTTTTGTTCTGTAGCACGTTCAACAAAACATCGACTGGTAGGCTGACAAGCTTGACAGTTTAGAAGAGACTCAGTTGTCAAAAGTCAGAGCTTCAGCTGAATTCAAACCAGCGAAAGAAATAGCATATCCAAACGTGGCAAGCGGTTCACCAGCTGGACTACGAAGCCAGGAAGCCTTACATTTAGAAGCTGTTACCCACCCGTCTCACTATTTCGAGTAGGATCCACCAAACAATTTGGGAGATCTGCTGCACCAGCAAGATTTCTCAAACGCCTCATACTGGAATCCATCAACACCAGTATTGAGCATTTAAATTCTATTACTAATAATTAGTTTGGTCAGCGACAGTGGCGTTGATGGATTTCGGTGTGAAGTGTTTACAAAAATTCCCATCGGTTAATCGATCCCCCGGATCATTTGATGAATTCCATATGAGATAATGGGACGGATGAGTAACAGTCAGAGTCCACAAATGACGCGGTAAACCCAAAAAGATGACGTGCTGCAGATTTTGTGGAAAACTTGCTGGGTTTTGATCAGTCTTTTAGTGATTTGTAAATCTGTTTCGTTCGTGAATGCAGCTTTCCGTTATCTATCGTTTAGGGAAAAAACTATCGTGATGACACAATTTGTTAGGGAAATATCGTATTTTTACTGTCCATTTGCACTCATCGGTACGTGTTTGTGCCCAGTCCAGCAATGACTTTCAATTGCTGAAGTGGTCACAGAGACGAGTGTTAACAGCCAGGTGCCATCGATCGTGGATCGTGATGACCAAAGCACTGGGCCGATGGAGTCGAGCGACTTGACTAGGATTATGCGTACCCCCCCCTCACTTTGCGTACTGCCAGCTAATCTGGTTTTGGTTTCAGAAGTGTGTTTCGTCCGTTCGCTCACCCGACTCGCTTAGGAGGCGTGCCCGTTGGGGAACCCCTTTGGTCTGCACTCCGGATTGTGTTATCGGGTTCCTGGGCTAGTGGTCGAAAAAACTCCCGCATGGAAGCCTGGCTGGTATTCAGTTTATATTGATCAAAACCCCTTGCTACTTCCAAATAATTTTCTTTGTCCTGTTTGCCTGCGATAACTAAATTTTCTGTTAGCAACTTCAAACCCGTGGCAATTATGAAGTTAACCATGGGCAGCAATAACGCACTGGAGTACTAGGACAAGGGGTGTGTATACAGCAATTTTGCCCTGTCAGGGTTCTACGATAGAATGTGGAGCGCTGCGTACTGTATTCAGGCTATCAACGGTTAACCCTGGGAAACTCATCATGTTCATACTGAGGGAGATATCAGATACATAAAATTTTCAGCCTGTTCCACATGAACATTGAAATGTTTGTGAATAGAATAAGGCAGAATATGGCCAGCAATTGATTTTTTTTCACTCTGGAGGTATAACTGAGGTCGGCATAAAAGGCGTTCGTAGCTGTGCTACAAAATACGTAAACAGTATCAAAACTGCCCCCCTCTTCACCTCGTCCTGGACGAAATCGCTTGGTCCATTTCACTCTTGGTTTATTGTTTCCCACCCATATCGCAGAACTCTGACCAATATCATGTAATCGCCATCTAGCAAACACGCCCTACGTAGCGTATGCGTTTAGTATAAAAAAAACCGGCTTTTAAAGTGAACTTTGTGTTTTGTTTATGCCTATCCCGAATTCGGTAGTTAAGGTAGGTTGATAAATCAAATGAAGTCATTCAAATACAGACCAACTGCATGTGTTTACGTTTTCGTCGGCTCAGGACTTATCCATTCTGGATTTTGTACTGAGTTTTGTTCAGTTAAACGACGTGGTGTGTGAAATCGGTTTGCACACAGAATTGGGCCTTTTCTCCTCAACTGTATAACTTAGCTGATATGGAGAGAAATACCACATGCATGCACAGAAAGAAAAGTTTATTTTATATATTATTATTATGTAGTAACTTGGTAAGGGTTCCAGTCAGTTTTTGGTCATTTTCCATAAAATCGGAATGTTGCTATAAGTAGGAAAACTCTAGGAAAGAACACTTTGATGGGACACACCTTTTCGCATCGGGTATCTCCTTTCAATAAATCAGTCTTCTAAGTTAACACACGAGACGCATTTTGAAAATTGAAATGAGTCCAACTCCCTCATACAATGTGACAACCACTTACAACCAAAACTAGCTTGCTTATGTACTAAACACAGGGTGAATTTGTCAAGTGCATAGTGTAGTGTGTGAGCAATGTTCACATCGCTCTGAATATCTAAAACCAGTCTACACTCGACACAAAAGCTTAATTTATAAGTTTAACTGACTTGTTAAATGAACATGAGTCAAAATACCTTTACCCTCTGAATCAAGTGAACAGTTTACTATTTCCAATGGATTCAATGTGTGATGGTCTTCTTCTGTAAGTGTGAGTTGATGAGACCTGTACTCAGACTAGCGCCTGTAATTTTTCACAAGAACTTTTGGTTAATTTTTGTATCTGTGAGTGGAACGTCTGCAATTTCATTGACTCGTCTACAGCATGATCATGATTTTGCGTATTAATCGCAACACATTTCAAGTAGTGGTCACATTATACAGTTCTTCCTATATGATTTGATCCGTTCTGCTTGATTGTACATATAACAGTCTTAACGAGGCCACTGTGTTAATCATTTCTGCGTACTTAGTTTTTCAGTTCTTACATTCTGGAGCCAGTTTATTGACAATATCACACTTACATCGATCGACTCGTATGCTTTCAAAGAAGAAATACTTGCTCTTCCCTTGAAAGTTTTTCTTATTCGGTGAAGTTAATCATTTTATTGTGCACGCCTAACAAGTAGCTAGATAGACGGGCACATATCTAATATATCAATTGACCCATTCATTGTTTTCTTTCAAATTTCCTATATT